>CM021787.1:2886677-2926271 GCA_011076525.1 Nettapus auritus | reverse complement strand
GGGGGGGCGGCTGGGTGGGGGGATCATGGCTGCTCAGGTCGCCCCCGCCGCCGCCAGCAGCCTGGGCGCCCCGGCTCCAGCCGAGCTGAAGAAAGCGGAGGCGCAGCAGCAGCAGCGGGATTGTCCCCCGGAGGAGGCGGGGGGTGAGGCGGCGGCGGCGGAGCGCGGCGGCGGCGAGAAGCAGGCGGAGAGCGAGGGCCCCCCGGGGAAGGAGCTGCAGGACGGGGCCGAGAGCAACGGAGGGGGCGCAGGGGCCGAGGCCGACCTGAAGAGCTCGAACGGGAACCCGGGCCCCAGGCCCGCCGCTGCCGCCGCCACCCTGAACAATAACCTCCCGGAGCCGCCCGGTGGCGGCGGCGGCAGCAGCGACGGGGTGGGGGCGCCGCAGCAGCAGCAGCCGCCGCAGCAGCAGCAGCAGCAGCCTCCCCCTTCCCACCCGGCCGCCTTGCCCCCGCCAGCCTACGGCTTCGGGCAGCCCTACGGCCGGGGCGCCCAGGCCGCCGCCGCCGCCGCCGCTGCTGCGGCCGCCGCCGCCGCTGCCTTCCACCAACATGGCGGACAACAAAGCCCTGGCATGGCAGCGCTGCAGAGCGGGGGCCTGGAGCAGCCTTACCCGGGGCCGACCGGAGCCCCCGCGGGGCCTCCCCCTCCCCAGAACTCGCACGGCGGCGCCGAGCACGGCGGCTTCGCCAACCACCAGTACAACTCCTACTACGCGGCCGGCCGCAGCGCCGCTTCCTACCCGCCTCCCCCCCAGGCCTACGCCCTGAGCTCCCCCCGGGGCAGCGCTCAGAGCTCCGCCGGTGCTAAGTCCCCCGCCGCCGCCGCCTTCCAGCAGCAGCGCTTCGGGGTCATGGGGCCCTCGGCGGCCGGCGGCGGAGCAGGAGGAGGGGGCGCCACCCCGCAGCCCACCGCCACCCCCACCCTCAACCAGCTCCTCACCTCCCCCAGCTCCGCCCGCGGCTACCAGGGGTACCCCGGGGGCGACTATAGCGGCGGGCCGCAGGACGGGGGAGCAGCGGCGGCCGCAGCAGCAGCAGCCAAGGGCCCGGCAGCCGCGGATATGGTCTCGCAGTACGGCGGGGGCAACAGCCAGGGCTGGGCCGCGGCCGGCGGAGCCCCGCCGAGGAGCCACCACGCGCCCATGAGCCCCGGGAGCAGCAGCGGCAGCGGGCAGAGCCTCGGCAGGAGCCAGCAGGTAACGGCGGGGCCGTCGTGGGGAGGGGGGGGGGGGGGGGGGGGGGGGGGGGGGGGGGGGGGGCGGGGGGGGGGGGGGGGCCGGTGCTTGTCCCGCGGGTCCCCCCCCGGCGGGCCGGCGCTGCTGGGGAGCTGCCATTGTCTGTGCTTTGCTGGCTCGCTCTAAAATGGCTGCCTCGCTGCCTTCCCTTCCTCCCTCCCCAGCCTTTGTGCGAGGCTCCCGGGGAACCGCCGCCGTCCCGCGGGCTGCCTCGGGTGGGGGGCTCCGAGGGGCTCCCGGGGTGCGTGGGGGGGTCCGGTGGTCGCCCCCCGGCAGGCTCGGCCCGGCGGCTGCAACCGGGGCCGGGCTTGCGGGCGGCCCGCGTGGGCCGACGCGGGGGCCCCGGCAGCGCCTCCGCCGCCCGCCCGGCCCCGCGGCCCCGGTTCCCCTCCCCGGGGGGGGGTCCGAGCCCCTGTGCCGGGGGTCGCCGAGGACCCGGCGGGGTCGTCGGGGCTCGGCCCGGTTCGTCGGGGCCGCGTTTCCCCGCGGGAGGCCCGGAGGCTGGCAGGCCGGCGGCTGGGAGCGGCGGTAAACAGCTCGGTGATGGGAGTAGTAAAGCGCAGATCGCTTTGGTTTGGGATTTGAATTATGGAGGTAAAATCCTTCTGTCAAAGCCAGGAGACAGTTGGTCTTAGGTTGACATCCTATCTGTGATCTGATTGGCTCCCCATCTCCTGCTCTTGGCCATTTATAATTGCCTCTGATGTAATGGTACAACAATCCTGATGAGCTCATAAACTTTTACACTCGGCTTTTCTGCCAGCCCGGACCCAAAGCGGCCCTGCCGCTCGCTGCCTCCTCGGCCTCGTCTCTTTTCCCCCCGTCCCCAGCCGAAATTGGCCGTGACCTTGAGGAGGTTCGGTGGCAGCCCCGCATCCGCCGTGGCCCCGGCCAGCCTGCCCTCGTTGCATTGTGCCCGAAACAAAAGAGGAGGCGATGGCATTTTGTTTGTACCTTGGGTTTATTTTGCTTGCGATGTTTTATGCGGCCTGGAATAGAGTCTGTGTTGTCAGAACAGTGGCCGGGCTTCTCCGCACAATGGGCTTGCTGTTTATTTTGGTTATGTGACTTTCCCTTTGGTATAAATGATTTCTTTGATGGGTCTGAGGATGCGTTTTGTTCCTGGCTAATTTTGGCCCTTTTCAAAACTGGGGCTGTTAGGGTTCTTTGAGATAGGGGTGCGGGGGTTTCAGGGGTATATCGCAGCCTTAATAAAGAAAAAAGGACAAAAAAAGCAGAACACACCCAACAAAGCAATGAGGACCAAACTTGTGGTGGAAGCGCTGGAAATGGTCAATTATCAATTCACATTCAGGCGGGAGCTTTAACACAGGACAGGCCGAGGGTTCTAACCCTACGTATCGGGGCACATTTTGACTTTCTTTGACTAAGCACTGACAGCGCCTGTCCCTCCTTTTCGTTTAAAGGAAGATATCGTGGACATTCAGGTCCTCGCTGTGGTCAGGGTCAACAGTGTCTCAATTCCTTGCTTTGCAGAGGAATACAGATAGGAAAAACAAGCCTGAAAATTAAAATTATTGCTGTATGCGTAGAATTACCTGCTTGCTGGAAATATGGAGGGCCAGAAAAAGTACAGAGGAGAAAGCACAGTATATATGTCAGATATTGTGGATACAGGGAAAGGAGATGCTGTTATCTAGTATCTGGAAACTTTGATTAAAAAGAGGTTGCCTTCTGTGTTTAAACGTGCATCCCCAAGGCCTGTCGTGGCCTCACGCAGGACTGACAGACTTCCCTTTTCTTTCTGTGCACTTTTCTCTTACTTCAGGCCCTGGGCCAGAGACACTTGGTACCACGTAGTGTGACATGCAGCCTCCAGAGTTTCCCTTCTTGCTCGGTGCTTATCTGGTGTCAATCTGAAAACTGCTTAATTTTTGTTCCTCGATTGCTGAAGGCGGCCTCCTTCAGCATCTTGAGTTACTTAACCTTTCTGTCGGACTGGAACGGTGCTGTCCGGGAGAGTGCATCTTATCTCTGTGGTCATCGAACTGCCCGATGGCAGCTGGTGGTGAGCTTTCGGCTGTGCTGAGCGGAGATTTTTAGGTCCTCGGGATTATGTTCGTGCATACCTGGGATACAGGCGTAGAGGAAACCTCGGACAAACGTCACGGATGCCAGGGTGGTTATTTGAAGGGGCTTTCTGTATCCTGACAAACGTATTTTAGCAGACATTTTATCTGGATTTACGATGTCTGAACTTTTCAAGCAGGGGTTTTAGTTGGCTGTGTATCTGACAAAAGCGTACTTCTGTCTGTTCTGGTACAATGGGAGATGTCTTTGGATTGCGTTTTTGTCCCGGAAGGAGGAATTGACTTGATTCTGGGAGCAGCTGATACATCGTATATCTGAGTAACTAGTCTAATTAATTGGAATTATTAATGAATAGCTGTTCTGAGGATTAGTTTAACTTCGGATAGTACAAATAGTGTATAAAAAGTAAACCAACAACTCTCCCACCCTGAAAGCCAAACCAACCCCCCCAAATCCTTTCTGCATGAAGGATTAGTGGACTCAGACTGACAATTCCTTTTTTCTCCCGTAAAAAGGAAAAAGGCCTTTCATCTAGCAGGATGCAAAAAGCTTCCACCTGTCTTCTGAGCCGCTCACAAGAAACGGTTAATTAATAATGACAATACTTCATTCCAAATAACAGCCTCCTTCAGGTGTGTGGCCTGTTAAATTCCCCTCGGTTGGAAGGATTTAAAGCTCGTGTCTTTTCTTTGTCTTGTGCAGCGGAGAACAGAGCGGGTTCTTACCCCTAACTTCTGAGGAGCTGTAGGGGAGGAGAGGCGAATGTAATCCATCCGACCGTGCACTACAAAGAGAGGCGTCTCTTGGTGCGGGCCTGGAGAAGGTGATGTGGGAAGAGCGTGGGCTTCCTCCGTTCAGGAGTCTTTGGGATAGTTAACGTGAGGTGTTGGGGCTGGGAAGCCGTCCTGCGCAGCGAGGAGAAGCGCCTTTAATTCTCCACACGTGGTAGGATTTGTGAATGATGCCATAAGGGGAGCTTCATCACACCGCTCATCAAGAAAGACGAAGTAATTTCTGGCGTGAAAGTTGTTTTGGTGGAATGTTTCCTGTAATAAACGAAGAGCATAATCACTTGGTAGAGATGGTCTGTGGCCCTCACAGACCTTTGCTCGCTGGCTGGCCGCAGGAGCGCGGTGCTTCCCGGAGCCCCCGTGAGATAGGTGTGCTCTGTGTTTGTAGGGACTGGGGCTGTGCGTCTGCTTCAGCTGGGACCGTTACAGCTGGGAAATGTGGAGCAGGGTCAAGAGATGAGAATGCCTGCTTTTACGGAGTGTGGGATGAGAAATCTGTGGTTTTCTGTGGGAATGACTCGTAAGAAACCAGGCTTGGCATCTTAGTTTTCAGTTTTTCCATTTTACTAACAGCGCTGTCGTGCGTTTGTTTCCACTTCCCCTCAGAGCGTGTAGCCGTTCTTAATAACAAGCTGGCTCTCCCAGTGTCTTGGGACTTAAAGGAAACTGCTCAAGAAAGCACTTCCCTCCCTGTAAGAGGTGGGCATTTCTCGTGGCACGCGCTTTCGCTACGGCAAACGACGTCTCCTGTGACGGGAGATGTGTTTGGATTGCATTAACCATCGGCGCGTTGGAAAACCTCCCCGTAGGTGCGCTGTCGTCTCCAGGCCGCTGTTGTGAGTTCGGTGAAGTCAGTTTAAAAATCTTATGCTAATAAAAAAACGCTCTCGGGCCCGTTGCCATACAATAGTTATGTTTTGTTGACTTAGATCTCAACTTTAGCGGTAAGCGAGGCATGAAAAATGTTGTTGAAAATATGTTTTTTAAACTAAATTGGCACCAAATGGCTCTGCGCTGCCAATGAGCTGTGATATCTTGGAATCCGCGATTGAGACCTGGCTCCTCTTGGCTTGGAGCGCAGGGTTTTTCCTTGCTTAGCGATGTAATGTTAGGAGGCCTTGAATCGCTTGCGAGGTGCGGTACGCACTGGATCTTTCCGATGAAAACGGGGTGCTGCGTCTCTTTCTGGTGTGGGGTTCACCTCTGAATGGGCGACTTTAGATTGTCTCTGCATTAGAAAAAGTAGAAAAATGTGGGGGTTGAATTAGGTTGTAAGAATCAATGTAGTTAATTGTGATGCGGACACTGAAGATCTTACGGGCTTACTTTTTAGACTAGCCTGAGGTTGACCAGGCATTGTTGCTCAATTCTGTTAAAACACCTTGATTTCTGAAATACCGCCGTCCTGATGCTTAGTTTTACGGTGGCTAGTGATATTTGGGCAGGATATGTGTGAGCTGGGACACGGGACACTAACCATCAGTTCTGATGCTCAACTGGAGCTTAATTTTCCTGCCCTTAGCCCCGCTAGTTTACAAGGAAACCTGGGACAAATGTGATTGTGCCGTCCTTTTTTATTTTTATTTTTTCCCCTCGGTGAAACAGGGTTAGTAATGCTTGGCACCTGCCTCTTACTAAGTATAAATTAAATGTTCTGTCAATCCTTATTTATTAGCTGTACTAGGGGAGGGTTTCTACATCTGGTGCCTCTTGTAATCACGGCAGTGGTTGCAAGACAGAGACGTGCCTTTTGGAAGGGTGTACATTTGACTTTTGGGCCATTTTTTTTTTTTGTGAGAACGCCTGCCCGTTTCCTAAAACTCTCAGTCCAGCTCAAGTTGTTCTACCTGCTAAAACTTCTCTTTCCTGCTGTGACTGCTCAGCCGATACGCAGAACCTCTCCCCTGTTCTTAGGTGGCACTAGAACCTTGGGGGAAGCATGCAACTCGAATGCTGTTATATATCTGTGTTACTGTTCCCCTAAATTTTCTGTGTTCATCATTTTTTTAGCCTGTAGTCTTACTTGAGAACACTGGTTAATGGATGTTACCTTACAGAAGTTTTAACATGAAGTCCCCATTTAAAAAACAAACCAAAACACATCAGCTTTCCTTCAGAGAGAAACCGGAGTCTAAAATTAGGCTAAACAGTGCAGCTGTTCATTTTATCGTACTCTTACCTCATACGCGACTTTTCCACCATTTCTCTTTCTGCTCTTTTCAAAGGAACGCCACCAACTTGGAAATCCAGTTTTTACCCTACGAATCTGAATCCGTGATCTCCTGTAATTAAAATACTAGAGAAAGATGATGCCCTTTCCAGTTTTTACCGGGTGGATTTGAAATTCTTTGTCTAGTCGGTTTGATTTCTTTCTTTTTTTTTTTTTTTTTTGAATTGCAACTCCTGTGTGATGGATTGCTCTGGGGAAAAGCTCATCAGCATGCCGTTGCCCAATTCCTGCCAAGAATGTTTGAAACTCTCGGGCAGCAGCAAAGCAGAAACCGAAGGCAGGCAGGCGTAAGTGCAGGGGGAGAATGAAGAAGATGAGCTGGTTGGTATTAAAGTTGCTGTTAGGGCCACTTGCTTTCTTTTCTGGAAGGGTCCATAAAGCAGCAATAAGGATGCAAAATAGTATCTTCCCTTTCTTCCTGGTAGGAAAAATGAAGGGTTATTGGGGAGGAATCCTGTAAAAGTGTTTTTTTTTCTTGTTTCTGCCATGAGCTGATTTCCAGAAGTTCAGCCTTTAATTTATTGGGAGGTTACGCACATGCACTGGTAAAACTATACTGGATGTCTGTTAGCCAAAGCGATAAATCTCCGGCCTGAAGTGAGTGACAGGTGGGATTGGAGGAAAAAAAAGCAGTTTTCTTTGGCACGCTGGACCAAAACTGACGTGTTCCGTCTGGGTCCCTGCCGTCCACCTGTTCCTGGGTGACATTAGGGAGGCTGATGATGACTTTCTGTTTTTTGTTTTAGTGGCTGGAAAAGCGGAGAAGTTGGTCACCTAACGAGAGGCCGCACGCGTTTTCTGCAGGCTCAGGAAGACCATGCTGTATTTATGAACCGATTCCAGTAAAATTCCAATCATAAGTTAAATGTCATCTCTGCTGGGTTGAGTGTACGCTTATTCTTCTTGAGGCTGAAATTCCGTGGAAACCGTAGGCTTCAGGCAGTCATTTGTTTTGCCCTGGTATGTAGAGGAGGAACGTAAGCTCTCGTGTTCTTACACTGACTGTTTTTCAGTGGAAGCAGCCGAGACGTTGATGGGGAAGTTGCCAAGGTGAGGCACGGAGCTTGGGACAGGGCTGAGGATGCACTATAGGTCTTGTGAGGCTCATCCTGTGCTGTGTGAGACCGTCGTTCCTCCCCCAGTGCATGGCTTGAGCTGAATGCATCCTTAAGACCCATTTAATGGAGTTCTGTGCTTAAGGAAGGAGCACCTAAGCCTGTCCTCAGAGGCTCGCAGAGCGAAAGAAGCAGGGCTGGAACAGGAGGGAGCTGCTTCCCTCAGGACTGAGCTCATGTACATATTTTACCAGTTCCTGTAGCGTCTTAATCAAATGTGATAATACGTATTAACATATGGATGAGGGAGGGGTTCCCAGTTCTTACTCCTCTGTGCACCTGCACTCAGTACATAACTCAGCAGTTCAGTCATGCAACTTGAGCGTTTTTGAGTTTTTTTGGAGTACGTCAAGAAGAGCGTTACCGTGTTTGCCGTGCTCTTCTTCCTGGAGTATTTCTGAGTTGCAGTCACAGCTCAGTAAGTATTTACACAATGTAGGCCTGAACTTTCCGTAGCGAAACGTAAAGGATACTACGTAATGACAGGTAAACTCAATAAAAGCTACTTCCGAATTTCACAGCAAGTAATGTTTTGTATGCTCAGGGTAAAATGATAGCTGTAGCTAGAATCTAATTTCTGATCTTCTTTCCTCGTATTTTGAGGGTGAGAAAGGGGACAAGTGGGTAGGAGCAAGTCAAGAAAGGGATCGTTTTGTTCCGTAAACACTCATGGTAAAGAAGTTTTTTATGGGGGAGTGAGGTGGTGGAGAGTGTGCGCTAATTCCTGTGAAATTTCCATGAAAAATCAGTTTGTGTAAATAACCCTGAAAAGCTACCGCTCCGTTACCGTTATTGGCATTTCATGCGATAACCAGCATGTCACCGTTCCTTTAAGTTACCTATAGCAATTGAAACTCTTTCAAGGACGTATTAAATTGCTACTAACATTCCCCCCCCCCCCGGTTTTTTCCCCCCTGTTTTTTTTTTAAAGCTTGAGTAACTTCCTGTTGCTCTTGGATAATTAATAATATGCCTGAACAATCCCAAGAGGCTACGTTTTAGACACGGGGAGTAGTTTTTGGAGAAGCTGCAGGAGGCCCCGATGCAGGCAGCGTCCCCTCGGTGCGGAGCAGACCTCTGCTGCTTGTTCTGCTGCGGGCTGGCCCCGTGTTTCGTGTCAGCACGGGTGTTTTTGGCCCTGTGACAAACCAGAGGGGACCGAGCAACACTTTCACATTTTTTTTTCTGGCATGTGACTGGGAGGAGAGAGTGTTTCGGTGGCAGCAGCCAGTCGCTGATGTCAGACCACGGCCTAAGGTAGCCGTGACTTTCCGTCCTGAGAGATTCTGTGACTCTTCTCAAAGAGAAATTCTTGAAGTTTGGAGGACTCTGGAATTTCCCCTGGGGAGAATTACTGGGTTAAACAAGTACTTCCTCCCCCCCACATGCGTTCATTGTGAGATTTCATTCAGGTTTGACTAAGAGAAACCCTGAAAATTACCATTTCCCTTCTGATGTCAGCGCTGCTCTGGCAGCCTGCCTGTGAATAACCGAGCAGGAATGCTTTAAAACCTGAGCTCAGGCCACAGCTGCAGCTACACCTCCAGACAGCGCGGTGGGAGACCTGCTGTGCCCCAGCAGGGGCTGAGATTTGGGATGCGCTCGGCCCGGTGCGTTAATGCCACTGCTCAGACTGCCGGCCGTGGGGTTCGTGCTTAGCTCTGCCCGTGTCCGAGCGGTGGATGTGGTCGGAGAGGCAGAAGAGGCAGGGTACCTGCTGAAAACAGCCATTCTGTTTTGGGTTCGGGGCACCGCTTTTGGTGTTTTTCGGTGAGGAGTGTGCAGAGCGGCCTGTGGTGCCTGCGCGTTTTGCGGTCAGTTCGTTGCCTTTGTTGTCTTTGTGGGTGACGATGGTTTTCTCACGGAGCAGAGGATCAGGATTCAGAAGGTCATCTAGCTTGTCCTCCTGCTCCAGGGCAGGATCAGCGCTACCTAAGACAGGGCAGATGGCCGTGAAGGCGATGCAGGTTCCTCAGTCTGTGTCGGTGCTTTGCTATCCTTGGAATTGGCCATCAGAAAAACAATCTCACTCAAGTCATCTTAATTAAATATCTCTGCTTGTTCTAGTCTGTTTAGGTATCGGGGTCGGAGGCAAAAGTTATATGATAACCAGCTTAAAATGTGTGACTTTTCCCCCCGTCCCCCAGTTCCTTCAGGAAAAGCTTGCTAGTTAAATTGCAAAATGTCTCCCTTTATTTCCAGATTTCTGTGCTCGCTGGGACTGCGCCGAAAGGATGGGACTGTCCTGCTTTTACCACCTGAACCTCTTCCAGGGTCCCAGAGCCCAACAGGCTCGCTCTGTACTTTTCTGGATGGGATTCTTCTCTAGTCTTGTTTTGAGTTTTGTTCTTAACAGTCTGATGATGGATTTAAAGTCCAAATGACTGCAGGACTATGCACCCTGTACAAGTTTAGGAGGAGAATCTGGTACTCATTAACTGTATGTAAATAATTAAACTGGCGCTAGGCTAGAGGTGGTCTTTCCTCAAACATACTTCTTGTGAAATGGTTTGAAGAAAAGCTTTTACCTCTATGCAGAAGATACGTTGAAATGGTAGAAGTGCTGGATTTAGTTGCAGCTTGATTTTTTTTTTCTCTCTGAGTTAAGGATCTGACTTTGTGGCCGGCGTTGCTCACCCCGGAAAAAGTTTCACATTCAAGGCCAGTTCACTGAGCGCCGTCACGTGTTCCCGAAACGGCCTTCTGGTTGTGCTTTAGCTGCACGCGGTGTAAGGAGCACTGGAGTCCTGCCCTTGGGGCTGGGGGAGCCGTGTGTGGGGCTTGTCTTCGTTTTTTTTTTAATTTAAACAAACTCATTTGGTCACTGTTGTGTAGGGGGCTTGTAATCGCAGTGCTTCAGAGTCCCTGAAAAGGATCCAGGACAACTGTGTTGAACAGAGTTGGGCTTTTTTTTTAATTTTAAATTGAGTGGGGATAATTGGTTGGTATTGTGGTAGGAAGCATTTAAACATCTCCTGGTCTTTGAGTTCGTCGTGATATACCAGTGAGGCTAGGAATTGTAGTTCTCTGCCTCTCAGAGGGGCTTTCCTTGCCCCCACGCTGTAACTACTGGATCACACTTTAATTCTGGGCACGGTCTTGCACCCGGAACAGTTCTCTTTGTTGGTTTTATGAAAAATTATCTCACTGGAAATGTCGGTTCTGGTTGCCTCCGGGCAGAATTTGGCTCTCCTGGCACGGGGTGTGTTTAGGAGGGGGAACGACTTCAGGTAGCGAGTGTGCTGAGCCTGGATCTGGTGAGGGTTCTGAACAGAAATGGTCTGAAAAGCACTCGTTTGGGTAATACTTGGGAGGAGAGGCAAAATACCCGGCTGATGCTTGTCTCCCAGTACCCACTGGTGGATGTACAGACGTGGCTGGCAGCTCTCGTGGATTATCCCCCCAGCCTCTACTTTAAAAATATTTCTGAGATGCTTCCGTCGGCCTTCCTGTTCGGTTCACGAGGCATGGCAGCGTTGCAAAAGCTCGCTTCCCCGTTAATGGTGATTGATTACTTTGCAATCTAGGACAAGATTTCCTTTGAAAAGCTATATGCTGATTTGGTGTCAGGAATTAAAATCAGATGAAGTGATTAGTGTTCTATGAAATATCCCAGAGCAATCGAGTGTTCCTCGTCGGCTTTCAACTGTGTTTGGCCCTTAACCCTCGCCTCCCTTCTCTTTTCCGGAGCAAGCACTAAATCTGCGGTCCGCGCGCTCGGGAGAATAACTCATTAGGCATATTGTATCAGGAGATCGTGATATAATTTGCTGCTGAGCTTCAGGGTGTAGATTTACCAGCTTTAATGATGAGCGCGGAGTATTGGAAGTGCATCGTGTCAAAGTACCAGCGATGCCTGCAGTGGATGGTGAACGCGCCTTAATGGGAGCTTTAAATCCGATCGCTCTGCACATGGCAATAAACTGCTCGGAGTTGTCACTGCTGTCAAGGTACAGTCATGCCTCCTCTTCCTTTTCTCATCTGAGTTGTCTTGCAGTTTCTTGTTATACCTGTTCCTGAAACCAGGGAAGAGACTGTGCAACGCTGGCTGTTCCTCCTCCCCCCATGGCATTGGCACAGCTCTGAATTCTTGTATCTTCTCCCCGGCTGCCAGCACACTCTTTCTAACTCGCTCAGCAACTCCCCACGGTGTTCGTTTTGCTTTAAAAGAAGCTGGATTTTTCGGGGCATAGAAGCCCAAGGACAGAAGCGAGCGTAGGGTGGTAGATCCAGGCCTCCCAACCACTATAATCAGCTACATAGGGCTGGTAGATTGTTTTTAATAATTTTTTTTTATTTTAATAACAACGACCTTGTGCCACTGCAGGGCTGGGATTTGTGCCGGACTTGCCGAGTGTAAGGTACCTGAATCGTGACAGCGCTGGCTCGCCGAGGGCTCTTGCAGCGTCTTCGTTGCTGTCTGGGAGCTGACTTGGCTGCGGCTCCGCGTTTCTTGCCTACGTAGTCTTTTCTTCTCCCCCAGCCTCCTTTCCTCTCACCAACACAGGCATGACAGCAGCTCTGCTTTCGGGATGCAAATAGATCATTTGGGTATAAATACTGGAGATTGGTTGTTGTTTGCTATGAAGTTACCGAGTGCATCCTTGGTGAATGCAGATGGTAACTTGTCATTACTGCAATTTTAAATATTTTTGGTTCCGTGGAACCAAAGTGGAGTCTTGAAGGCTGAATTTTAAGGCTAAAATAAGAGAAGGCTCAATAAAGCCCACAGAAATAGCATCCAAATTTGTCAGCTGCTGTAATAAGAAGGGAAGTAACTTTTTCTTCTCATTAGCAAAGCGGAGTCTTGCTACCCTGCATCGTGTCAGATCCCTCCTATAAAATACTGGGGTGATGTCGGGAGGGATGGACAGAGCTTAAGGGGTGCCAGGTAGCTCCTAACGAGGCGACGCTGGAGCTAACACTGGCACAGTGTGAGGTGTGCTGCGAGCATCGGCTGCAAGCCTGTGGCTGGAGATGCTCCTGGAGGTATTAGCAGATGGTTGCACCAGCACTGGGACCAGGGGCTGGCCCGTCTTGGAGCAGCAGCGATGTCCGTGGCTGAGCTGAGAGCTCAAAATCTCAGTTTTGGAGGCAAGGGTGGCTGGCGAGCTGGAGGATTGCTGCATTTTCCTTACTGGTCGTGGGTTAATTTACCCTGAGATCATCCCTTCCGTCATCGAGCTCCGAACTAAGATTACTTGGATTATTTCAGTATCCATTTATGTCAAATTACACATGCTTTTAAACAAATTCAGATATTCTGCAGAAGCAAGGGAGAGCCTATGTGCTTCTTAAAACGTGGCTTGGAGAAACTACAGGCCCTGACATGCAGCTCTTAGTAAGGCAAGGAGCTGCTCTGGACGAGATGGAGCTCTGCGTGCTGAGATGAGGTAGCCTCCAACAACTGCACCTCGCTTTTACCGTGAGCATTGCTGCGTCCTCCTCCACCTTGGTGCTGTGTGTGGCAGGAGAATTCAGACCGTTGGACACCTGGGGTGTTTCAGAGCGCTGAACTCTGGGGTTCGGCCTTACCAACCCGGTGTGGTAGGTGACCATGGGAATTTGCTCGTCCAGTGAGTCTGTTCACCCACCCTTTATTCTGGGGGAGAAAATGAAACAGATTTGCAAAATGTTGAAATATTCAAATACAGATGGAGCTTTCAGACAGACACAAGTGGGTAGAAACCTGCAGTGCCACATTTATTCCCATTTTATGTATGGAGAACTAAGGCATAGCTTAAAATGATGAAAGCCACATAAGGTAGCATAGTCAGAGGCCGGGTCTCTAGTTCTGCAATTTAGCTGCATCCTCCTTGTTCCTCTCCAAATGATGTATGAAGGTCCAGCTCCAGACAGACTCACCCATAACTTCTTTATGGATAGTGTGCAGCTTTCCTGTTTTGTTGCCTTGGAACAGGAGAAGCTGATAATGCACGGGCTCCTTTTCTAGCCTGCTACCCCTCTGCTTGATGGTAGGTGTCTTCTGCCTGTGTGAAACCAACTTAATTCCCCTCCAGAAGACTTCAAGTGATGTCTTTCAGTGTTGTTGTTTTTTTTTCAGAGCTTGTGTATGTTTTGTTATTCATATCTCTGGTAAGAAAGTGTCTTTAGAACTAGGAAGATGTGCTGGAGTTGCCTTATCATACCCCTAAACATGCGCTGGGCCCCCTCGGATTTCTGTGTGCAAATGGCTTTTAATGAATCGGTAAATTTAACTTTGTTCCGGAAAATAAACTCTAGCGAGCTCTTTTGCACTGGGTCTTCCTTCAGGGCTCAAGTTGTGGAAAACAAATGTCTGTGGAGTTGAGTACCAAGAGACATCTGTCTCTGAGATCAGCGCTGCCTGTTTGAACGGAAACGGGCGCTACGGAGAATTAGCTGCGTGACTGGGGTTTGCCACAGGTCTCAGTTGTCCAAATGGATTTACAGAACTTGGGGAGCCTTTCAGGTTTTCCCTGGTGCTTCGGGCAAAGATTTCGTGTCTTGGTGGTGAACTGGAGCCAGCTGCGCTCTTCGGGATTGAAATTAGATCGCTTAAGTCGGGGTGACGCTTAGCGTAACTTGGCTCTTCCATCCCAGCCCTTCCTTCTCTTGCTTTTTTTTTTTATGGCTTGCTCTTGGCCTTGTCCTGTTTCTGTGGTACAACAAGAGCTTCCTTGCTCCTTCTAGTGTGTAAGTAGGCCTGGAACGAAAACGCTGTAATAAGACACTTAACCGTCTTTTTGTTGACTTGCTTCCAGTTCATTAGAGCGGACGTAGGAGGTTGGCTAAACTTAAAGCCTGATTTAATATTCAGGAAGGAAGTTTCTTCCCATCCTAAAAGGAACACCACCTCGTTACAACTATCACATGTTTCTTGGGGTCGTCTCCCGTAGAGCTGAGGTGAAGATTTTGGGAGGAGTCAACGGTGACACTTGGGAAATCGTGGGCTGAGTTGGGTAAATAGCGTGCTTCTAAAATGAGTCGGAGTTTGGGAGCGAGGGGACAGCCAGTTACCGAATTCTGTGGATAGAAGGAAATAATTTCCATTTATACTTAGGCATGAAAATAAAACTGGAGGTGTTAGAAATTGGACTGACCCTCTAAATAGCAAACGGGGTAATCTGACTCCAACTACCTGTGAAATGTCTGAAGACTTCCCCAGTCCCCAGCTGTTGCAAAAGGATCCCAATTCTTTGTTAATTTAGGGTGCGCTTAATTCGGCAAATAGTGTTTGTCAGATTCCCCTGCCACGTTAAAATAACCGTGGAGGTAGCTGTCAGCTCCTGCTTCCACTTCAGTGCCTGATAAAGGAGTTGAGATGAGAGCAGAAGGAGCCGATTGCCCGGCCGAGTCGTCGGATGCAGACAACGCGTCGCTGCCGTTCGGCTGCTGCGGAGCACGAGGATGAGCCGGGACGGTGAAGGGGACGCCGTGCTGACTTCGGATCGTCTCTTCCCTGCAGCTCAGAGCTCCTGTGCAGACCTCGTGTTACTTTACACACTGTGGATGTTCAGGCTGTCACTGATGTCGTGCTGGCAAAAGGATACTACATAATGACGGCATCTCTGCGAGCGCTAACTTTGCATAAAAACAAAGCAGAGTTTCCCCCTCTCCCTGTTCAGCCCACCTCCGTGTTTATAGTGTAAGTCTTCAGGTCCCTTTGTACCACGGCTCTACAGAAGTCTAGAAAAATGTCTCACTAATGTGAGCGTGCATCCGCCTTTGAGTAGATCCTGAAGATAGCAGAAAACCAGCCGTATGTCATCTTCAGATATGATAGCGGCTGAAATATTGCATCGAGGGTCCTAAGAGATACCTAAATAATGTGGTGTGATAAGCTGCGTGGCCATGTGTCAGAGAGTGACGGGCTGAAGAAAGAAACTGAAATCCAGAGCCTCGATAAGCTGGATTTGTTGAATTTGTTAAGGAGGGCTTAAAGTCGGTCTAGGAGGGAAAGATGAGATCAACAAATGCACTTTGTTTAAAGCAGGGGCACGCTTAGCACCTTCCTTCTGTCCTTCAAAAAAAAAAAAGGGAAGACAAAACTCGGATCCCCTCTTGTACTTGGGCATGAACACTGTGCTCCTGTTGGGTTATTTCTGATGAGGGTTTGATGTGGGGCTCTCATCTCACTTCCCGGCCAGATCTTCTTCTGACTTGCATCTTTCAGGAATAAAGCGTTCTGTAATAATAGATCCTGCAAGCAAAACTCTGGTCAGTTTTAATCAATTTGAAGAGTATTAGTAAAAGTGGTGCTTAGGAAAGTCCTCCGAGATGTGTGGACTGGCCTCTTGCTGAGAAATGTTAATAGGGTAATTACTGAATTATGTTTAGCCAGGAAGATACAGCTCGCAGTATAGCTGTTTGGAGAAAACTTATTCATCTTTGTTTCCACTGGTAAGACTTAGTATAATGGATTTACAGAAAATCTCCCCAAAGGAACCAGTGTAATAAATCTATAGGCAAAGAAAGGAGCAACGTTTAGCAGGGCTGGCTTTAAATCTACAGGAGCTCCAAATAACTTGGTTAGAGGCAGGTGAGTGAGGTTGTTTAGAAAACGTTTTCCTTTTGTGTGTACTGCTGATTTCTATAGCTTATTCTGAGGCCTGTGTGTTACCAGATTAGAGGAATAGAAAGTATTTGGTCGAACTCTGACCTACTGGAAAAGATGAGAAGAAAACCAGGCTCCCTCTACTCGTAGAACTGAAACTATTGAGCAGAGGTCAGTTATTTTAGCAACCGATAAAGGAATTTGCATCAGCCATTGATAACAAGGTGAGCTTTCTGCCTCTCGGTTAATGTGCTTGAATCTAAAATAGATGCTTGGATATGGGGGGTGGTGGTGATTTATTTTTCTGTAGCTTACATAAGAATGGATTTCTCTCTCAAGTTTCCAAGGGGGGATGAGTGTAACCCTGAAACGAGTCCTGTGCAGTGTTCCAGAAGTCGGGTTTTGGTATCACTGGCACGTGCCTCATGGCATTGCCCGGGAGGTGTAGGGTGCTGTGGGAGGACAAGGCACCGGGACCTCCAAGCAGAGCTGACTGTCACTGTGAGGATGGCACAGGACATTTCAGTGCTGTTTCCAGCCCGGTGCTTGCAGGAACCTACTTGTGCCCCTCGGGGTGCTGGCTTTGGTCTCCCATTGACCGCTCATTTTCCAAAGCAATGGGTGCTGCCCTGGAGGATGGGTGAGGAGGATAACTGCTGGGTGCCATCGTGGGCTGCGCGCTTTCCTGGTGATGCTGAGGAAATGAAGGAAGCTGGTGAAGTTCTCAAGTTTAAAAAAAGGAGGAGAAAACTACAAGAAGTAAGCATTTCTGTGATTTTTCTCAGTAAAGTATGCTTATTTTAACTATCCTAATGGGACACCCAATCCACGTTAGTGTAGTGCTTGCCATGGTGTTTTCTTGGTATTCTGTCTTTTGGGGATGTCTTCAGCTACTACGGGAGGATTTTTCTTGTTATCTTAATGTTTAATTTCACCTCTGCCTCTTCCATCTCTCTTTAAAAGCAGGGCACCACAGGGAGAGAGGCAATGAAGCGTGACCCAGTGCGCCGGCCCCTCAGGAAGCTATAAAGGCTAGCGGGTTGGGGCTGGGGTATTGACCTTAGCACAGCCACTTAGGCCTTAAATAGATCATCTGAGAGTCTTCCTCGCTGGAAGATGAGCCGTGTCTGCTCGCAAACGAGGCCAGTTGGTAGTTGGTGCTCCTGCCCCTGCCTAACTCTAGGCTGGTACGGAGGGATTTGAGTCATTTGTGTTCGGAGTTTCAGAGGCCACGGGTAGGCGCAGAAGTGAGTGAAGTGCGAACATGGGGCAGGAGGGTGAACCGTGGCTGAAAGGGTTTGTGAAGCATCTTGTGTTGCCCGTTGGATGTCCCTCCCTTGGTTGTGTTGCCTCTGTTCACCCCCTTGCCGTGTGGAGATGTGGAGGTTCCACGCTTGGTCACAAGCACCCATGCTTTCTGTGCCGGTACCGTCACATCTGACACAGCTTAATGCTGGTGAGTGTGCCAAAAACTGTCTGTGCCTCGTTGCTACAGGTAGTGTAGCTCTAATTGTACCTGTTGAACTTGAAAATACGGCAGAGGTTTGGTTTACGGGGAGGGGTCAGTGGCAGGAGGTTAAATCCCTCGTCCCTGGACGCGTGCTGAGGGTGCTGGACCTCCGTGGCCTTACTGGTGTTGGTGTTCTACAGCCGCCGGAGCCCTGGGCAGCTCCTCAGGATGTGAAAAGTACTGGAAATGGCAAAGTGTGGTGCGGCCTCTTCCCATTGATTTGGGTCGCTTTTTGATAATAATGTTAATGGTCAGTTGGTAAGTCCTCTGAGCAGCTCAGAAGTTTTTCCGAAGCGATTCACCGTTGGCCAGGGACTCTCAGGTGGAGGTTTTCTGGCCTTCCTTGGCACAGCTGCTGAATCTGGACCCAGGTCTCTTCCCCGAGCTGCTGTAGGTGTTACCAGTCAGTTCGGCTAATGCTCTGTCGCTGCTTTTCAACTTTTTCTATGGGCTTGTATAGCTGGGTGATTTTGCTAGACATGGCGTGGAAAGGTTTCTTTTTATTCTCTTGCTTGGTTTAAATCCAATATGACCGTGATACTGATTGACTGATTTGTACAGAAAACAACTCCCCTTTCCCAGCATTGTCCATCACTCACACCGTTTTTATAGCTGACGTGGGAATTCGCTTTGTAACTTCAGTGCCTGCGGAGATCACTTGTCCTCATCTTCGGGCAACGAGGGGTTGGAGACGCGAGGAAACAGCGCGCTCTTCTTCCAAGACCTCTTCATTTCCATAAGGTCCCATCCGGATTCGGCCTCAGGGAGGTGACCAGCTCACTCCATGTGCTCACAGGACGGCGTTAACCGGTGTCAGCGCTGCTCAGCACCTTCCCAGCTCGGCCCTCGGGGTCTGACGGTCCCTATCCCCCTGAGCGGCCCGGGGGTGGCCCGGGAGCAGCTGCGGCCTGGTGCTGAATTGGCAGGACCTAGCGGGCTCTTTGTAGCGGCGCTCAGCAGCCAAACAATAGTTTGTGCTCGCGGGGCCATGTGGCGAGTCACGTGCGCCGTGCTGTTTCTGCCGGGGTCCTTGCCCATCTGTTCTCGGCTCTTTCTGGGTTATCAGGCGCGGGTCCAAGTCCTTGCAGGCAGCCAGCTCCGTGGCCAGAGATTACGAGCACTAACCTTCCTGGCAGGGGTGGCGTGGCTTTGCTTTTATGCAGATTAGCCATGTGCTTCTCACTTCAAGGCGTTCCACAGGAAAAGACGGTTTCCTGTGTTTGGCTCTCGGTGGGCGTCTCCGGCGCGCCGGGGCCAGGGCCCGCGCGCGTGGCGAGAGCGCTCGGGAGAAGGGATTACAGCGATGGGTCCCCCCCCTCCATCCACCTCCGCTGCTACGTCACCACAACACAACCACACGCGCGCTCATACTGTTGGTGTCATTCATTCAGTGCCAAGATTGCTTTAAAAAATTCCCTTGGCCCCAGTTCAAACAGGAGTACAGCTGGGATGTGTTAGATTTTAGGCAGTCTGCCCTCAATTTGAGATGAGTTATAAATAGCAGTGCCGACTTCCTTAACTACCACTCTCCGAGGTAAAATGCAGGTTAATTACTGTGGGAATCAATTAGGGCTTCTCTCGGTTAAACAGCCAGGAATGCTTTTTATTATTTTTTATCGCAAAAAATGGACAGCAAATCTGCTCAGGAAAAGGTTTTGGATCCAAGGTGAGAGCTTAGTGCTTTTTTCATTATTTTTTTGGCCTTTTTATTTTTAGTTTTTTGGGGGCAGCTGAGGAAACCAGTTGTGGCCAATTCCCTCTGTTTGCCAATAGCCGAATGACGCTGATTTGAAACCGGAGAGCTCCGTAAAGAGCTCTCCCTTTTCTTCCCCTGGCCTAATAAAGTACAAATAATGTAATAAGGTGATGGGGAAGGTCAGAATTAGACTTTTCTGTACGGTTGTGGAGGGTTTGGCTCTTGCTTCCGAAGTGGGATTTGCCTCTTTTCTTTACTCGTTTTCCTGCTGGGGCCATTAAGCAAACTCCAGTTGAAGCAAACTGCTTTTTGGAGAGGCCAAACTCTTCTTCTGCGGGACAAAAATCTAAGAATTGTTCATGAAATCCTCTTGTCCGCATAGTGTTTTTTTTCCTTTATTATTTAAATTTTTTTTAGAAAGCTGTACCTGTCTGCTCGTGCAGCGGAGAAGCAGAACCACGGGCTGTCAGTTTTTCTTCTCCGCTTGGGGCTGGTTTTGGTTGTAAAGCTTTTCGCCCGGCTCGCCATCCAGGAGGCTCTGCTGCTGTTTTTTAGCTGCTTCTCACGGTGCTGCTTCATGGTGGGGGTCTGACATGCTTTACATCGCACATACTGATCTGGAGAGCTTTTGAACTCGGCCATTTAAGCTTGCTTTGGGCTTGCTGTTACAAGCTCTTAGGCTAGAAATACCTTAAATTTCCTCAAGAACTCAGCGGTTTCTCTGGAGCGCTGGCTTTCGGTTGCTTTCATTCAGCGACGTACCAAACAACTTCACTTTTTAAAGTTTGACTGGCGACAGGGCTGTGTTTTGCCAAGTTTTGGTACTTAACAGTGTTAGAAAACAGCGGAGATACCGAGATTGAAGGGAGAATAGAAGCAATTCCTATGAATGCAAGGAGGTGTAAGCAGGGGGTCTGGACTTCAGTGATCAAGGAGCGACACTTTCTCTCAATTATGTCTCTCTGTGGCAGGGCCTTTGCTTTTGAAGTGTAATCACAGTAATCTACTCCTGTGGTTTCCTATTGAAAGGATTTCCCATGTATCAGTCCAGAGAAGACTCTCCAGCCTTTTGCAGTCGGAGCGTGGTATTTCCTTACTTACCCTCAAGTGCTTTTGCAAGTGAGCAGGCGTCGCTTCCCCTCGGCTCCCCCATCCCTCCAGCGACGTGCAGAGGAGCTGTGCTGCACCTCCGCTCCTCGCACCAGCTCTCGGATCGATCAGCACTTTGCTGTATTTCAGCTTGGACTGCTCTTTTCTCGAGGCACGTGTGGTTAAATTTACCTACAAGGATTGAGAGGGCAGAGTCAAGTAGACTTCGTGATGGTATGCTCTCAAAGGCAGCGCAATGCTGCTGAGAGGAGTTAAAGCCCTGTCAGTGCAGTAGGTGCCTGTCTTTTTGGGGAGATTTGGGAGGAAGAAACAAGGCGTTGCAGCATTTGAGATGTACACGGCAGCCCCAGGGAGCACGAGTTAGCCTGTTGTTTGCAACAAGTCGGGTGCGTGCATGAACTATTGTTCCTTTGTCGGAGGAAATTAACTGGCATTTACATTTCTTCTGCTTATAGGCTTTTACTTATAAGGCTGCGATGGGGAGCGATGCTCTTCGTGTTTGTTTTTAGCATCTCTGAGTGCTAAGGTCTCGTAGGAGAGTGGCAGTTCAAAGCCACGCAGCTTGGAAGCACGTCGAGTCCTCCCACGCTGAGCCATCAGGGTGACGACTTGGTCACATCCTGGAAATATGTTTGGGTTTTGTGTTTTGGGTTGCTTTTTTCTTTTCTTTCTTTTTTTTTTTTTTTTTTTCAATGGCTTTATGAACTGTTCCAAATGTTTCTTGATTCATTTTTTTTTAAGTTGTCATGCTTCCTGTAGAAGTCATGGAAAAGTGGATCTTCACCTTGTTTCTGTCCTTCCTGAAGATCTGGTTAGCTTTGTGGGTGACCACAGACAAGAAAATCTGTGCCGAGGAGGCAGCATGTGGCGTGTGCGTATTTAAAAAAGAAAAGAAAATTAACAAGAATGTATTTGAGAAGCTGCCTTTGCTAGCGGGCTGCGAAGATGAGGTAACTACTGGGGGGAAACAAGTAACAAATAGAAAAGATGCTGAAACGTTCAGGAACCAAAAGTTGCCCTTGAGCAGGTAGCAGAAGAAAGGCGCAGCCCGTGTTTTTGGGGGGTAGGATGAAAGAGAGCATCGACTTACCAAAGGCTAGGGGCAAGGAAGCTGTCCTGGTGGTACTGTTTTAACATACCAAAGAAAATAGTGTGGGGAGGGAAAAGATGTCAGTAATCTGAGGTGGTACCCACAAGGCGAGCTCGGGAAGCATTAGGGACAATTGCTTGGAAGATGTAAACGCAATTTGCATCCGTATTAAAGCTCCACATGGATGCTCCCATTCAGGAGGTAAGTCAGCGTAGCTCTGAGGATTCAGACTGAAGCACTTCCAAGACCTTTTTACCTTTTTTTTTTTCTGTCCCCATGAATGGAAGCTCCTCTTCAGAGTTTGCTGAAACCCTGCATGGGGGTACAGCCTCCCGGGAGCGATGCAGCGCTCCTCCGGGCTTCTTCCAGGGCACTACAGCCTCAATCTGTCCTCCTCAGCAGTAGCATCTGCCCTAACTTCGGTATAAACTGTGAAACTTCTCCAGCGCTGTTTTAGTGTGGACTAAAATGGGAAAAAAAAATAAGCACCAAGGACCGTGGCAGGCACGTTTCTCTGTAAAACTGTCTTGATGGGAGAGAATTGTATTGGCTCAACGTACATGGTTGTCTGTGAGCAACTTCTGTAGGATGGCAAACGTCGTGTTTGGAGGGGTGTCTGGGGCTGAACGGGAGGGGAGGAGGGGGCTTGGATCTCATTCTCCATCGATTTGTGCCACGTTGGTGCAAATTGCTCTCGGGGAGCCTGCTTTTGGCTGAGCGGGTCGCACCGCCTTGCCCAAAGTGGGGTGCTTTCCCAGCCCTCTCCGTGAAATTCCCTCCCGTGGCCCACAAGAGCGCCATTAGCTCCCCGTTGTGCCCCTGCTCACTTCTTTTTGGCTTGGGCACGGTGCTGTGCGACTTGCCTGGCAGGCACGAAGCCGCAGACAGCTGGTCAAACAAATGTTTTCAGGGTCTGCGTGTTGGGACTTCAAGCTGTGCTGGCTGTTGAGGTAGGATTTTCTGAAGTGTAGCATACTGCACGAACTTTTTCCTGGGAGGGCAGATTCTGCAAACATAACTGAAATACTGTGCCGGTGTCTGGGATTCTTTCAGCTTTCCAGCAGGAGCTGGCTTTGTGCGATATTTGCTTGTGCAGGCCTGTAGTGCCACTCCTCAAGCACCTGATCTCAGCAAGAGAGGGTGGATCCGTACAAATACCACCCTAGGGCTAGTTACAGGAAGGAATGGTGTAATAGAGAGCCCATTGTCATGGTGATGTGGTGGAAAAAGTCTAATTGGTATTAGTTAGGTCATCGGGAGATCAGGGAGCAGTTCTTATTCAGCCCAAGTGATGGAGGTTAAAGACTGCGGCTGGGATTCATTCAGAGGTCGCTACGCCAAATCAGGCTGAAGGCAGACCTCGCTTTAGTGTGGTAATGCAGCTGCCTAGGTAGAAGGGCTGTTTTTTTGAGGTTTATAGTATTTTCAGGAAATTTGATTGACTGTTCTTACGTCTCGGCTTCAGGCAGAGGTGGTGCAGATGAGGACGTCCTAGCGAAGTTGCGTTTACTTGCTCATCTCATGATGTCTGCTCTAAAACTCAGGGCCTTGACTTTCAAGGCCGACCAGTGTTCTATCACACATTCAAAGAAATTCGATTTTGAAACCTGCATTATACAAAAGGCAGCAGACACAAAACTAAAAAACAAAACACAGAACTTCAGTCTTGAACGCTGAACATCAGTAGCGCTGCTCAGTGTTCCTACATCAACGTGGAATAATTGAAATGCGTAAATTAACAGCCTGTAGTGTTTTGGGAGACCTTGTTAAATGTGAAAGAAGCAGCATTTCTCGTGAATATTTAAATTTGCAGCGTAAATTTACCTTGTTGTGGAATATCTGGACATTAAGCTACTGCCTACCGTGGGGAAAAGCCACTCACACCGATAATTCCTCTCAGTGATCCTTCCCACCTTTTTTCTGTCCTCTGGCCACAGGAGATCTGTCAGCATAAAATGACTTCTTGTTGGGTTTGTTCTTTGTGAAATATCTGTGGGTTTGAAAGGGCAGCAGGAACCGTGCTGTACTTCAGAACGTAACCGTGGGTTGTAGCGCCTGAGAAGGAGCAGGCTGGCTTCTGCTTCTCCGCACCAACTTGTTGAAGTTTTCTTCTGGGGGTTCTTTGGAGGTCGGGGACAATTCCTGTGTGGAGCTGGATGTACATCGTGTGTCCCAACTTGTTTTGCAGCCTTCAAGCCCAATGGATCAGATGGGGAAGATGAGGCCTCAGCCATACGGAGGAAACAACCCCTACACACAACAGCAGGGACCTCAGGCGGGGCCACAGCAAGGACATGGCTATCCCGGACAGCCGTACGGGCCGCAGACTCCCCAGAGATATCCCATGGGAATGCAAAGCAGGACACAAAGTACAATGAGCAGCATCTCGTATGCACAGCAGGTAGAGCACCCAAGCTTCTCTAGTCTCTGTTTGCAGCAGGGGCAGGCAGAGGAGCAGCAAAGTACCGTGCCTTCTGAAGGGACCAACTTCAAGCAGGTTGGAATCAGTTGCTTAGGTAAAAGGACGTTTCTTTAGGCTATATGTTGCACCACACCCGCATCCAGGTGTGATCCGTGTCTGAGGATCTGCGAAAGCCTTGCTGCAACAAGAGGTAGCAGCAGAACAGTGAATCAGAACCGAGGAAAAAATAAATAGGAAGGGGACTAAGGTACTCACACCCCTGTATTCTGTTAATGACAAAGCTGTTGCTTACAGTGGAAATGAGTTCCAGGTCAGTTTTGGCTCACTATGTGAACCAAGTGGCTCCTGCTGGACTGTTGGCAGGATTTAAAAGGCTGCCTTTTTCTTTCTGGAGCAAGCCTTCTTTCCTTTTAATGTTATTGTCATCGAAGTACAGTCAAATCCCTAAAAGCTTAGTTATGGTGTGTAATTTATTACTAATTGATGGTGTCATACACAAGTGACTTTTGATATTGTCTGGGAGGCTTTCTTACATAGGTAGTGGCATTTCCAATACCTTCCCAGTTAACTGCTCTGCATAGCTCTCTAAATTGTTGCTTCTTGAGTATAATCTTATTTTGTGTGTGTACTTAAAATTGCTTCTTATCCGGTATAATTCTCCCCTGTTCTTCTGCAGATTCCGCCTTATGGACAGCAGGGTCCCAGTGCATATGGGCAGCAAAGCCAGACTCCATATTACAACCAGCAAAGCCCTCATCCCCAGCAGCAGCAGCCTCCATATTCTCAGCAGCCTCCATCCCAGACCCCTCACTCTCAGCCTTCTTATCAGCAGCAGCAACAGCCTCAGTCTCAACCTCCCCAACTTCAGACATCGCAGCCTGCGTATTCTCAGCAGCAGTCCCAGCCGCCCCATCAGCAGTCCCCGACTCCATATCCTCAGCAGCAATCCACAGCCCAGCAGCATCAACAGAGTCAGCCTCCCTACTCCCAGCAGCAGTCACAGTCGCCCTACCAGCAGCAGCAACAAACTCAGCAGACAGCTTCCTCGGCTCTTTCTCAGCAGTCATCTTCATACCCTCAGTCTCAGCCGCAGCAGCAGCAGTCTGCCTATTCCCAGCAACGCTTCCCCCCTCCTCAGGTAGGCTGGCTCGTGCTTTGGTTCCTTCTGCGGGTGGTTTTTTTGAGAAACTCGGGCGAATTTTCTTTGTGCGTTGAAGTCGGTTGAGCTACGCATCAGCAAGCTGGCTGGAATGATTGCGATAATAGATGTGCTGCCTTCTCTGTTGTGTTTAGATCTGTATCTTACGGAGATGTTATGGTGGTAACAGGCTGGGCCGCGGTAATGCTGCAGTTTTGAAGACTAGTTCTGAGTAAATGCTGCTGATTGGCAGTACCAGTCTAAAGGATTTCATACTGGCATGGTTTTCACACTGTGGTCTCTGGAAGATCTCCAGGTGGTCTGCAGAGCTACTTGGTTTAGCACAATAGCAGGGCACTTCTGAGTCTACAAAAAAAACTGTTTCCTGGTGCTTTTCTATCTCAGTCCAAGACTTCAGGAGATGTATTGATCACACAGAGGAATTGAGCATGGGAAAGCTCCTTGGTTCCTTGCTGCTTGGGTGGAGTTTTTCCACAGACATTTGCAGATGGCAGCACAAGTGGAAATTGAGCTAATAAAAGATGTTTTGCGGAGTGACACATAGATGGGAGAGTTTGCTCTTAAATGTAAAACTTGGCTTTAGGGAGGAGAAATAAAACGTGAAGCACGTGGAATTGAAGATAAGATCATGAAGCAATCTTTCTTTTTTTCCCTGTGTGTTTATTTTCAGCAAGGTTTAATATTATTGTAATAGTCGTGTGAAAAGCTAGCTGGGACCTTTCAGCAAACATTGCAGTGTATCGAAGGTAGCATATGAAGAGTTGAAGATTTTAATTGACTTGCCGTGTTTGTGTAATAAAGTACTTAGAGCTGTTGTAAGATGTTAGAAGATTGAGAAGCCAAGTGGGCAGTCTCCCAGGACAGTTTCTGTTCTTCAGGATCTGTCTGTAATAACGAAAAGCCGGAGAATTACTGTTTTGTCATGGTTTGGACTTCTGCTTCCAACAGTCACTATGGTAGTCCAGCAACATTTATCCTCCTGTGGAGCAGTAGGCATGCTGGCTCGAACTCCTTACTGCCCTATTTCCAGTTTTGGGCAAATATCACCGAGGGTACATAATTCTTCCACAGTGAGAATACATCAGACTGATTCCAGCAGAGCCTTTATTTTATTCACATTTGTGTTTTTATTTGGTGTTTCTTGATGTTTCAGGAGTTATCTCAAGAATCATTTGGGTCCCAGGCATCATCTGCTCCCTCAATGGCTTCCAGTAAAGGGCAAGAAGACATGAACTTGAATCTTCAGTCCAGACCTTCTAGCCTGCCGGTGAGTGGTGAGCTGTTGGAGAAGTGAATGGGGTGAGGGCAATCAGAAGCACAGCAGGATAAATTAGCACTGGTAGTATTCCACATGGAAATGGGAATGATGGAGGCTGCCTGTGCTTTTTACCAAGTCATTAGCTTCTGGCTTCCCACTGGAGATTAAATGTAATTTACAAAAGTAATGGATCTGAGAGTAAAGTTTAACCCTAGGTACTCTGGTCTGTAAGTTCTAGCCAAAAGATTTCTTGAGTTTTCTGCTCATAGTGTCTGAAATACCTGACTGTGAGAGGAGGTTCTGACCTTCAGGCAAAGGTGTTTCACTTTTACTCCATTGTCCCTTTAGCCCAGTGTTGGATAGGTGGTTAAGGGCTGGTAGAGCTGTTCCCTTTCTGTACTATTGGATCCTCATACTGCTGATTTAAGCTTCTTTGGTCCAGTCTGACTGAACAACTGGTGAAAAAGACAAGTTTAATAATACCTGGAGTGAGGAAGATCAGTCAGAGAGAGCTCCTTCCCTGATAGATGAAGACTTAAGTTTTCTTTTGCATCCTGAATCTGCTTGCTGAAGGTGCAGTGAACAGTTACGTGTGATATCAGTGCCTAGTTTTCCAGTAAGCTTTGGAGCAGAATAGTTTAACTTTGGGTTAAAACTTCACAAAGAAAATGGAGAAAGGTTAGAAGTTTTAAGTTTGATCAAGTCGCTCTCTGCCTCTGACTTGGAAGAACAGTACTGAGCTGCTGAATTCTGATTTTGCTGGTTACTTTCACTTGTAACCAGTAGGAAGTGAGCGAGTTTTTTTTTATTTAGCCACTGGCTAAGTCTGTTTTCTAAGCTGCCGTTGGATTGGTCAGAGGAAAGTGAGCTGTGTATACAGCAAAGTTATTTTTGCTCTCAGCAATGAGAACAGCTTTGTTGTGAGCCCCTTGAAATAATCCCTTTGGATTGTGGGTACAAATTGTCACCCAAAATACAAAGTAATTCTAGTTCTGACCACCTAATGGGAGTAGTTGTGGGTTGTTTCTTTTTTTTTCTTTCTTTTTTTTTTTCTTTTGGACCTCGATTACAAAGATTTAATTTGTTCTGAGGCCTGGGGAAAAATCCTTTTAAATAGCATGTTTCTTTCCACTCTGCCTCTCCACAAGTTCTTCCATGTGACCCATCTTCTGGCGAAGAATGTAGGAAAAGTGAAGCCGCTGAAGTAATTGAAGAAATTGCTCTAGCTCTGAACGGTGGGAAGTCCTGTTTAGTAGCATTGTTGATAGAGCCTTCATGAATCCTACCAATCAGCGCCCTCTGACTCAGATTATAGGAATTAGTTGCTCTGCTTAGCAGAAGTGGCTCCTTCTCAGCACCAGTGGGAATTTTTTATACCTTGTGGTTTAATGCGTTTGGCCCCTTTCAAGCTTTCCTTTTTCCCAAGCAATTTAAGAAAAGATACGCATCTCCGCCGTAAGAAGGAGGGAAAACTTGGAAAAGAGGGGATTTTATCCAGTTTAAAAGTTTTAAATGATAATGTGTCCACTAATTTCTAATCAGATATTCAGAGGTTTTCTGAAAAGAAATCAAGGGCACAAAAGTTTGGTCCAGCTTTTATAATCTGCTAGCTGTAAAGCTTATTTTCTGTTTTAAATGGACTTAATAGTCATCTTGTTTTTTCTGACTTTATCACCAAATAATTAGCATTTAAGAAAACAAGCAGTGTTTAGCTTGCCTAACCCTGATGTGCTTTCAGGCCTTTTCTTCCTTGGTAAGCCAAAAAACAAACAAACAAAAAAAAACAACAAGCAAACACACAAACTCCCTGCAAGAAGAAAAATTCACCTATATTCTTATGTGTGTTTCATAATTCTTTGCCCCTCTAATTAGGGTACTGTAGAGCAAGATCAGCACCCGTTTGTAAACTGAGAATGCATCAGACAGCGATGTTGTGGAGTGGTGTAAAGAGGACCTCTGAGGTGTACGGAAGCCAACTCTTAGTTCTGGTGATCAGTGTCTTGCACGAAACTTGGCCTGGGGATGCTTAGAAGCAGAAAAGCTGCATTGGAAGGGTGTTATCAATTTATTTTATCTTCCTTATATTGCTCACTCTGTCTGTTTTAGAAAGTTTTATACTAGTCAAGGGGATTCCTAGATCCCTGTTTTGCCATTATATATGACTTAGAGAAGTGTAGTTAGTTTGTGGGTTTTTAATTTTTTGTGGAGTCCTGAGTCCTCTTCTAAGCCTCCATGGGCACTGTGGAATAGCTCACTGGGCATCCTGGAATCTGGGCAAATCGTACGATGCATCATCTTTAATTAAACATAGATCAGCTCCAGGAGGAGAAGGAGGTTGCTGCTTTTAGGTACTTACTTACGAAGTGTTAAATTTATGTACCCAGTGCCTTTACGAGTCTTTAGCCTTTACGCGTTTAATACTGTGCATCGTATTAATGCTGAAACTTCAAGCAGTAAAAGTGGGAATATGTCTTTGGCTGACGCTGTCACCGTTTCAGGAAGTGGTGGTCTCCTGGAGATGTTAAGCGTTGGTTTGGCAACGTTGTCAAGTTGTTCAGCTCCTGTCAGATCTTGGTGGTTTGTTAGGATCTGCCTGAGAAACATTATGTTGATCATTCTGGGTGGAAGTCCTCAAGGTATCCTCCTAGCAGTGATTTTTGTGTCCCTAAATAAACTTTTTTTCTGACTATGCTCCTGTATTAAGACTTTTAACAGCAGAAGAGTTGAATTACTGATTTCTCTAGTGCTTTGCCTGAACATCTGCAAGTAGCAAAATGTCTAGTCTCCCATTTCTGCTGGTGTTACTAGGCTGTTCTAGCTAAAGTATTCCTTAGTTTGTTGTTCCCTTTCTGAAGATTGTGCCTGCTGCACTGGGGGAGAATGCTGCTGCTAGTGTGAATGCGCCGATGTCTTTTAAAGAGTAATGCATCCACACGAGCGTCCTGCCTGGTACTCTTTTCCTGTAGCAGGCTGGATGAAGAATTTCTCTGAAGAATTTGCTGCTTCCCTAGGGAATCTCTTGTCAGGATTGCAGCTAAACTAAACTTAGATTCCAATTGTGTATGGGAGAAGTGAAGTGTAGTCTTTTGTGTCTGGGTGTAATAGAGGAATAGTAATCCATAGCATAAATCATACTCTCCCAGGAGATTCCCTAGTCTCATCTCTTCAGCAAAGAATTCTTCTTGGCAAGTCATACCCAGTTTATTCAGTGTTTCTACCTTTGGAGGCTTGGATACACAGTCTGTAGACGTCAAATATTTCCAGCTATTAATTACCTTCTGCTTAGACTTGGAAGATGCTCTCGTAACAGGTACGGGAAAGCAAACAAGTTTCTAGGCCATCCACTTGGATTTGGACTGAAGTCAGTTCTGCTGCAGAAATCTCTGGAGTTTGGGGATTGTTGGAAGGAATTTTGTATCTCATTGTGGAACGTGGAGCAGAGCGTTACTTTGCCTTGGTCTCTGCCTTGAAGGAGTCGAGTTCCTGCTGTCTTTGAAGTGGATGTGAAGTAGAGCACCGAGACAGTGCTTGCCATGCTGTTAGCACCTTCCTAACCACAGAAGTTGATAACTGTGGTGTTAGGACCTTTTACAGATTGGCCCTAAAAGCCTGTATAGAGCAAACCTGATTTGCTATCATTATGTACTGGCTGTATGTGCTTTTCACTGGACTTTTTGGGATTTCTTTAGTGAAGCTTTTCTATCTGTAGAAACCAAAACTTGTGTGAGGCACGCTGTTTTCAGCAGCGCTTTGATGGGAAGGGTTCTGCTTGGGGTGGGACTTCTGGCTGAACCAGGAGGGCAGATACTGGCAGGGTTTTGGAGGCGCTGAAATAGCAAGGTTGTGTTTGAATTTTTGTTGCAGCAAATGCATAATGAAGCAAACTGGGGCAGCTTGTACAGAAATTTCAGAATTCCAGTCACAGAATGTCTTTAGTCGGCTTTGGTCAGTTTACTGCGTAGCTTGAGGGAGGAACCCCCTTCCTTTTCTGGTCAACTGATTTTTCGTCTCTATGTGGAGTGGGAAATCGTTTTAATCTCAGTATTTTGCACTACTGGCAAACTGTATTTCTCATTTAGCTGCATTTTAGTTTGGTTCATCACCAACTTCAGGTCTGAAAAGCATCTTATCAACGGCAGGAAGAAATATAACCAAGTGCAAACAAATTCCTGATCTGTTTAACTTGAACGTGCGTTCTGGTCTTGGATTTTTTGCATTATGGATTTAGCAAAATTAGACTATGGGAAGGGAGAGAAATGAAGCTGCTGAGTTCTTGCTGGTAGAGAAGTGACTCTTTTGTGAACATCCCCAGCGTCGTGGGGTATTTTTTGTTTGATTACTTCTTCCTCATAAGCCAAGTCGTTTCTGAATTAGGACATGCTGGAGGTTGTCAGGAAAGCACTGTTTGCATTTGTCATTTTTACAAGGTGGTCGTTTCAGCTTTGCACTCTGCAGGTACTTGAAGTGGAATAAAGTTGAGCTCTGTCAGCTGCATCCCCTGACCTGGAAATAATCAATGCAACAGCCTGGCATACAGTGAAAAACTCTCTCAAAGCTGCTGTGGATGGAGACGGAGGTGCAGCCCAGGAAATGAATGTTTTCTTAAAACTTCTCTGAGCTCAGTATTTTTCATTTTGGCAATTTCTTTTGGGGGAAGGGAAAAGAAGCTTTTACAGTTGAATCTCTTGGTCACTTCAGTCACTCCCTCCCCCCCATACGGGACTTCCTGCTTATGTTTGGTTTGTGTTTGGCCTTCTGAGCTTGTCTTATTACTTGCCTTGAGAGAGGATTATGTGGTGTATGCATTTCGAAGCAGGGGAGTTGCATGCTCTGGTGACTGGGCATCGCGGTGTGTGTGTGGATGAACACATCAGCACCCGGAGGCTTGCCCCAAGGAGCGCAGTACCTGAAACACTGGTACTGGAGAGATGGGTGCCTTCCAGTTTATGCTGATGGGAAGGTTCCTATCCCAAGTTATGGTGATACGGGGAGTTGAAAACATTTTTTTAACCTGGCCATTGCTTCTTTGTCTAAGCTTTTCTTGGTGTGTGCAATTTTGTCAATCAGTTTTGTGTGGTTCCTTAAGAAGGCCATGCATTGTTTTTTAAGTAATTTTAATTTTTCTTCGAGCCTTTACAGATGCAGAGAGTGTAGAGTGCTGCTCGCAAAGCTACCCTAATCTTCCAGCCACTCCAGTGACATGCTTCGCACGTCCGACCTGCTTCTCAGGGCCACTCTGCTATTTGTCCATGTGGCAATTTCTTTCCTCCCACCCCTTCCTCTGGGCTGGAACTGAGCTGATCTGACCCAGTGCTCGGGAAGAAGCTCCCCACCCCGTGGTGCATCTCTCAGGCCTCTCTGGGCCACACCAAACCCTCTGCCCTCACCATGTCCCACCAGCGAAGCCAAGAAGCGTCCCTTCAGCAATCACGCTGCGCTGGGCCGCTGCTGCAGCTCGGCTTCACGGGAGCCTGCGCTGGCAGCAGATTGCGCTATGCTCGATGCCGGGCTCGTTTCCTGTTTCTATTCTAGTCGTTAGCGGCTCGGCTCTGCTTCCTGCCTGTACGCCTTACACAGATTCCCCTAACTGGAACCTTTCGTTTTCTCAGGAGTGATTTCGGTTACAGGCCTAACGCAAGCGCGGATCGGCCATCTCGACGGGGAGAGCCCGGACGGTGGCCGCAGCTTGCTCAGGAGCCGGGCCCTGTATGTTCCTGAGGCCGGGTTTAGGTCCAGCTGGAGGGACTAGGCGGGTCAGGGTTTAATCAGGAAATTGCTGTAAGATGACCAGTTCTGATGCTGGATCCCAAACAATAGTCTGTGCTCTCAGTCACACGCATCCCCTGGAAATACAGAGCGTTCTTGCACCATAAGTGCTGAAGCGCACGCCTCATGAGATGACCCTCAGCTTTTAAGCACGTTTTCAAGCAGCTCGCTGTTGTAGGGCAGGGAAATCAGCCTTTCACTTCCTTTTTGCTGCTGAGCTGGTGTTATTGGAGACCCTTAAAAATGCACGGAAGCCTCAGTCAGTCTGAGGTTGGAAGCAACTTAACCCTGCTGGAGATCCCAAACGGAGCAGGGGAGGGAGGGACGGCGCTGACCTGACCTTCGTGTGCTGCGTGGGGCGGTTACTGGGATAAGTGAAGGCGTTTAACTTCGCCTGATAGTGCTGCACTCATTTTAAGTGCTGCACTCATTTTAAATGCTGCCATACCTGCGCTTTCAGTTCACTGGGATCATTTTCCTAGTAATGTCATTTTGGCCTTCTGGGTTGAGTCGTCTCGGAGATGTGCACAATCACAAACGCAGTGGAGGGAGCTTTCCACGTGGCTCGATTGCAGGGCATGGTGTGGGCCCAGGGCTCTGGTGGTGGCAATGCGGCTGGGACGGGCTCGTGCCCGTGTCCCCGGGGGTGCAAGGTTCGCGCTGAGATTTCAAACGAGGCCTGTGTGGTAATTGGAGGAGGAGTTGCGTAAATACGTTTTATTGTAGTTTGAATCAAGCCTCACTGAGGAAAACAGAAACGTTTATTTAAAAAAAATAAAAATCCTGAAGTGAAACGAAGTGGCATCTCTGGGAATTGACTGCTCTGGCAACCCCTGACCCTGAAGGTGGCAGTGGGTGTGCGTCAGCGCGTGGCATGAGCCAGGTTGCCATGGCTGTGCTTACCTCTTCCCCTGCACGCTCGCTGCTCTGAGCCAGGACGAGAGCAGAATTGCCTTCAGTCCTTTTAAATGTCTCTTCAGTTTCTCTGTCCCATCCAGGTCAGCGGTACCTGGGTGCAGTATTTCAGACAGGCTCTTGGATGAAAGTTAATTTCCCTAGAACTGTCCCAGCTGGTGGTGTCGGGGGGCTCAGCTGTAGCCCTCGTTTTGCCCCATTGCTGTCTCCCCGCAGGTACAGAGCCTTTCGGAGGGAGCTGCCAGCTTTTGGCTGTCTCTTCCCAGCTTGTTCCAGCGAGGGCCCAGCCAGATTCATCAGGCTTGCAAATATCCAGTGCTTTAACAAATCTTGTTCCCTCCTAAGATCTTTCTTTACGCTTTTTTAGAAATTGATTCTGTCACTCTTAATTGTTTCACAGAGGCTGATGATAATACTAAAAGCGGAGTTGTTTTGAAATCTGAAGTATTGGTCTTAACAGGGGCCTTTTAAATTTTTTAATTATTTCAGACTCCTGCCTTTGCTGCATTTCTTTGCCCACCCAAGCTCCTGTGGTTGGCATGGTGGCATAATCACATGCTGAGATGACTAAACGCTTTGGAGTCTAAATTGAACACATCAGAGATTGGAAAGTGCCTTCCAGAGGAAGCGCTGCTGGGGAGTTGGAATATCCTTACGGCTGGCAATTGGAGGGTAGCTTCCTGCCTCTTACGGGATTGAGCTTCTTGTATGATCTGGGCTTTGTCTTTAGACCGAAGCAGAACAACACACACACACAAAAAAAAAAACCTCTGGAAGAAAAACAAAGGCTCTTTAAATAAACAGGTTGTGGTCTGTCACCTGAGACCTGTACTAGCTTCTCACTTGCACTTTCCTTCCCAGGGCCTGGTGCTGGACCAGCCTTTCTGATTGATGTGGTCAACTTGTAGCTCTCGCTCCCCTGCATCCCCAGCACCCTTCAGAAAAAAATAAAAAAAATCAGTGTTGCTGAGAACATCTCTGATGCTGCTGTGATAACGCTGCTCACTGTGCCCGGGTCACACGTGCTTCTTTCCTGCAACCCATTTCAGGGTTGGTGTCGCTGTTGAAGCTTCAAGTTTCACCCTTTTTTTGCAGCATGCTGCTGCTGGATGGCCAGGCCAACTTCTGTGCTAGCCAAAGTGCCAGGCATAACTTCAGCATTTCCACTGCTGGTTTCAATGCTTTGTTGTACCAGTGGTTAGGTAAACCCGGGAGTACTTTCAGAAGCTGAGCAGATTTCAAAGGGTTAAATGGCAACTATCTCCTGGGGGGCTTTGCTGCTGTGTTTCCCAGGGTCCTGCAGAAGAGTTGAGCACCCAGTGCTCCCTGGGAGGGAACGCCGGCTTTCCAGGCGGTGGGTTTTCCCTTCAGCGACATCTTGTTCTGTGCGTGAATCACGTTACTCCTTCTGTACTTCGTGCTGCAACCACAGCCTTCGAATCTCCTCTCCAAAGAGGCAGAATATGAAATTTGTTAATCTGGTCAGTGTTTCGAGGGGGAGGACCCCCCTCTCTTTTTCTTTTTTTTAATTTTATTTGGAGGGGGAAGAGAAGGAGGGGTGGCATGGAGTAGGAGCGGTAGATGTGATTAAAGCTCCTGCCGAGCAGATCTGTGGGAGTGGAGTATCGACCTCTGAAAAATCAATGGCTGCTGCGGTAGCAGTGCTGGCTGTTTTGCAAGGTCTCCCGTTGCAGGAATGTAGTAAAGCCAGCAGCACTTCCGTCTCTCTTTCTCCCTTTTTTATTTTGTACCTGCTTTCTGCCAAATGACCCGACTCACCTAGATTTACTGAGGTGGATTAGAACAGCAGCTTATTTTTGCAATCAGAGTAAAATTTCTTGTGTGACGCTGAGCTCCTCCTCCTGACAGCCTCCTTTCCAAACGCTCTTTTTCCTGCAGTGCAGCTAGAGCCAGCAGCTTCTACCAGTTTGTCTAAAGCCAGCCTGGAAGAATGAGCTTTTCAGCTTCTTTTTTTGAGCTGAAACTGCACAAATCTCTCTTGCATGTTCTAGTCCCCATCTTAGGTTTGTAATTGTCAGCACTGATGCCTGAGAGGAGCTTAAGCTCCTCATAAAGGAAGGGAATATGGACTCCATCTAGCAGAGGCTGAAGCCTTGATAGTGTCACCTTCCTCATACTTGTTTTACTGGGGTGGTGTTTTTTCCTGAAGTAGTAAAAGTCTAGCACTTTTCCTTTGTTTAAGGAATCCTGGGATGAGTAAGTGGCACGTAATACAACCTGAACGTTTTTATGCATGGTTAGTTTTGTAACTGGGATCTTAGCTTTTTTCCAGAAGAGCATGATGCAGAACCTGAGAGCCCTCTTACTGCTCCGATCAGGGTTTGAACTTCTAAGAACAAATTTGAGGGGCCAAACCCAGTCATTTCATTGTGTCATTGAAACTTTGTTCCTTCTCATTGCTGGCCTGGCCCTATTTGAAGAGGGAAGAGGCAAGGCCTTAAACTTAAAAAGCTCTCATAAAGCACAGAAGCATTCTGTGCAGCTCATGCTACTGCAGCAGGCATCTTCCTGGGCATTCCCTGTTTCTTCACCCAGGAGAAAGTCATCTTTCCCTTGTAAACTAAAAACAAACTCTTCAGCTCCTGAGGGAGTACAAACTGGGAGGTACATGGCAGAGGAGGGAGGAAAGCTGTGTATGGTCAAGAAGCGTGTCGGTTGTGTTGCTAGACTTTGATTATATTTGATTTGTCTTTGGTAGCTTGGAAATGTGGATGAGTGTAGTTCCCACGCAGGTATGAACACAGAATCAGTAACAGGTAAACCGACCATTTAAAAATACACGCTGTTGGTTTCTGCCACCTACTCCTCCCCAGGACTTGCCAGGTACAGAATGGAACACTTGGTAACCGTGGCACGGTTTGTGACCTTCTGTAAGTTACCATAGCACTCCAGGTGTGGGGAGAGGTTGTGCTGGAAGAGCTTTGTGCGTGCATCCTTCCTTCTCCTCCTCCCCTTCGTCTGTTGTCCAGCCTAAAAGTGTTGGAAGAATCCCAGTGAGCTTGACCCATTATTCTCTGCACATTAACGACTGTAGAAGAGCAGAGTGAGCACAATGATGTTCGTCCAGAGCCACTACTCAGTCACTTATATCTTTGTGATGGTAAGTGCTGATGGGTTTTGACAAGATTTTACAGCATGAGACTGAAAAACTTCCTTCTGACCGTTCAGTTTGTTGGTGAGAAAAAACTTTGGAGACTGTAGATGGAGTAGATGGAAATTACTCTATCCTAATAAGTATGAAATGGGTTTTTACTGTAGTTTGTGTTCCCCAACTCCAGCTTTTAGTTTTTACTGGGGAAGCAACCTGAAAGAAGTTTTAAGTAGCTGTAAGTAGAAAGGTGGTGATGGGCTGTAGGGCCCTGCCTGGACCCTTGGTCAGATCTGGGGAAATCTCTGGTCAGCTTCACGAGGTGTTGTGTGCCTGAAAGATGTGGTAGATGGAGCACAGTGAGGTCTCCAGGCCACTTTGTGTTACGAGATGTGTTGCTCTGTGGGGTATAAGATGCAAAATAGAGTTGTCTGTACTGTAGAAGGAGGAACGAGTCTGTTTTCCCTGAAATAGCAGGGAGATTGCCAGTCAGCTGTGTCGTTTTTGTGGTAGAGAGGACTTGAGGTATGTTGGGGGTGGAAATAAAGGGGAGGGAGAGGGCAAGCTTGTAATTTTAGGTGTTGGTAGTTCTTAAATGAGTGGAAAGTAAGCTGCAGAGAACGTGAAATTGGAATCAAAAGTAGGTATTTCAATTAGTCAGAGGCAATGAAGAGACTTTTTCCCTTTCAGAAAGAATCGGGGAAATAAATGTAGCCATTGTGCTGTGGTCTTGCTTGTAAGCATCTTTATGGAAACAACTGGCCTTGCAGAATTTATAACCTCTACCACATGCTCGTCTCCAGCTCATAATTTCCTTGAGTGCTATCTAGCGATCAGATAGACGTCATGATTGTAGGCCCTGACTGCGCTCCTTCCCTCTTCCCCCACGCTTTTCATATGCGCTTACCCTGGGGATGGGCAGGGGAGCAGCATAGGAAGCTCGCAGTCCCCGGGGAGGAGATCAATTTACTTTCTGGTCATCTTCCTGCTCTTCCAGATCAGTGGGGTGGGCCCGAGCAGAGCCTTGAATCTGTTCTCTGGGGTTTTGTTACCTTGATCTGAAGCATTTCTAGTTGTTTCATCTTCGTGTTTGTTTAACAAATGAGCTCGTATCAGATAGCGAAATGGTGGTTCCCCTGTTGGTATAAAAGAAACCTCGCTGTTTCCAGCACAAACTAACCGGCTCCCTTGTGTTGGTCATGCCAGGACTTGCAACCCTCTCCCGGAGATAGATGAACTCCCTTGCCCCCTCCGTTGGGTACCAGATTGTGTGATTTCAGGCATGGTTTTGTTGTGGTGTGAAAAGAAGGTGTTAGCTGCTGAGTCCTTGTTTGTCAGCAGTACTGACAAACCCATGCTGGCATCGGTGAGGATTGGGCAACCAATCGCAGCTGGAACGGTTATCGTTTCAGGGTCCCTGTGGGCTTCCGCTATCAGGTCACATCCCAAAATAACACTGGGCAGTATTTCAAGTGAAGAAACTCAGGCTTTGGGGCTGCAGCCAGCCTGGAGTGTGAGATTCTGTGTGAAATAGTTGGAATCCCTCCAGCGTTTTTGATCTGCATGGCAGATGAGCAATAAAATGCATAAAAAACACATTGGAAACACGTGAGGAAATTCTCCAGACCCTGACGTTTCCTTCAAGTTGGCAGAGTTACTGCTGTTGAGCCTCACCTCCTGTCTCGGCTCGATTGGCTGCGCTCGCAGGAGGAGGGAAGAGGAGAGCCCTTCTCGTGGTGCTGCTGCGTCTTTCCAGGTCTCTTCCTGATGCTCTGCGGGAGGCAAATAAAACCTCGCTGGCCCTCTCCTCTTTGGACTCGGTCCAGAACCCACTGACAGCAGCAGGTCTCCATTATTGCAACGAGGTTTTCCTTTTTTTTTTTTTTTTCCTTTAAGGCTTCTCTGCTGTAACTGTCGTTAATACAGTCTGCAGAGAGGTTGAGAGATTTCCTTTCCCCTGGTTCGTGGTGCACTCGAGTAAATGGGATATCAAAGTTGGAGGGTGTCCTTTAGGTCTAGTTAGAAAAACACCGTGTCTTGATGGTTGGCATCCTGAGAAAATAACTTGATAGGAGGAAAACAGCTCCTTACTGATTAGCTGCTGGCACTTAAGCATTCCAGTCTCTGCTTCTCTCCTTCCACTTGCAGGAATCACACTTCTGAGAAACTTAGTGCTGCTGGATAACACACTTAGAAAATGCTGCTGTGCTGCTGGAACGTTTCTTTGCTGGGAAATGACTTTATTATCGGGATTCATAAAACTTACAAATCTGTAGAGGTGCAATTTGCTTTGTGACTTACTTGCTTTATGCGATACTGTCCTGTATCAATTCATACATGTCCAAACATCCAAGAAGGGTTTACACATAATGCATTTTTAACTTATTTAAAGTGATTATCTGAGAGGCTGATCCAAAGCCTGAAAGCTAGAAGGCCTACTTCTCATATACTTCTCATATATGTGAGGTCCATGATGGTATGCCAGCAATGCAGAGAGGCCCTCGCTTGCATGTCTGAAACAACCCCGTATTAACCCACTTAATTAAAACTGAATGTTTTTAAATGACTTGCAGTACTTATGGTAAGCTTTGATGCGCAGGCAAGGTCGAAGACATCAGCTTCAAAGATTGTTATCTAGTTACTTAGGAGTTAATATTCAAAGTTTTTAACACTGCTTTGTTTTATGTATCACAGATATTTTTGGCCTGGTATTGCCCAATCGTATCCTCTTTATTCTGCCCGGGACATGCACGGATATCACTCGCACCACGTAGCAGACGGTGACCTCCCCGCATCCCGGAGGCAGACTCAGCTTCTTGGAGAAGCGTCTCACTTAGGCTCCTGATAATGGAAGGGAAATTCCTTGCTTTTTACCTTTCATACTTGCCCTGTGCCCGTCCTTTCATGCCCATACACTGTCTCAGGTGTACGTTTGTAACGTGCTTTTCTTCTGAGCCTAAAAATCTCTCACTGAATTAGCGATCGTAGCTCTGCCCCTCTGGTCTGAAGGTTTAACTGCTGACCAGCAGAACTGCGTGAGCTTGTGGTGAGGGTTTTAAAGCTGCAGGGGGTTTTGGCCTCCAGCTCATTTCAGTGATGATAAAAACAGTGTTTGGATGTATTTGGTGATTTAGCCTAAAAGTACCTTAAGGGAGATGTCAGTAGCTACTAGAAACAATTTGGGGTCAGGCAGAATTGACTTGTAGGTGTCCTGATCCTCTCATTGACTAGAGGGGAACCTAGATGTGTATCTTCAGCTACTGGCATAAGTTAAATCTGATTAATCTCAGTCTTAAATAGGAATTGCATAGGAGAGTGTTCAGCTCTTGATTGTTTGTGTTGGTTGATGCCTTTTAATGCAAAATGTTGGAAATTCTCTCTTTACTCCCACTTCAGATAGTTTCTTTAGTGGGATGTGGGCTTTGTTGAAGTTTTCCAGGGAAAAAGAAAAAAAAGTAGCTGTGTAAATGAGCAACGCTTCTGATGTTACATTAGGAAGGCAGTGAAAATTACAAAACCTCACAGACACTATTTTTAGGCTTTTTCTGCATTTTTTTTTTTTTTAGCTTTCATTGAAATAAAACAGTTGTGTTTTTTT
>CM021787.1:2827368-2886577 GCA_011076525.1 Nettapus auritus | reverse complement strand
TTTTTTTTTTTTTTTTTTTTTCCCCAGGAAGATAATGCTTCATAAGTAAGCAAATGTACCTCTGAGACTGTCATGCAGGAAATTATCTCTCCAACAGAAGCAGTAATGGAAGCGATGGAAGGGCATACAATGCACCAAGTCCTCCCATCAAGTGACCGGCATTTCCAGCTCAAATGTAGCATTTGCCAGCATTTTGATCCAATTCTGCTGTTAAAATAGACAAGATTGCCCTATTGCAGCAGACAAAGTAGTGCAGCTGATGCCCAGCCCTCCCTTTTGTCCTTCTGAGTGCCAGTTTCTGTCCAACAAGTGTGATGAGGTTGTTGGATATTTCCCAGGTCTTTTTTCATTCCTCCTTAACTCCAGTTTTCCCCTTGCTAAGATGCAAAGTACTCCTCTCCAGCTTAGATGAGGGGGGTGTGCTCTCACAGCCTTTTCACACCTCACCTGGCAGACCGGTGTTACAGAGCAACAGGGCTCTTGCTTCTGACAGCTGATAAGTTTGCGGTGTCCTGTGTCTGACTGAGGTCCTTCCACGTTGCACCGAGCTGGGAAAATGTCATCTGAACTGCTGCTAACCAAGGCATCGTACAGTCGGTGTAAATGAGACCAAGGCGCCCAAGTTATTTTTCAGTCGGCTCAGTCTTTACGGTGTTTTAAATGAGGTTGGCTCTGTTTGTGCTGGTCAGCTGAATTCTGTTCAGAGGAGCTTGATCTAAAACGCCCTCAGGGCTCAGTCTGGAGCACTTCTGATCCGAGGCTGATTGCTCTGCAAGACTTGCAAAGGGTGGACAAGGGCCTGGTAAGCTTTGGTCTGCCATTTCTTCACCTGCTGCAATCCTTTGAATCTCTGGCAGGGATCTAATCCCTGGAATAGTTAAAACTTCCAGTGTTCTGTTCAAACACTTCAACACTTACCCTGTTGTGGACTCATTTACTTCAGGCCAAACCTGATTAGCCAACGCACCCTAGTATCGTGCACCTTGGATTTGCACGTAATTATCTTGGACGTATCACCATTTCTCAGACTTGCCAGCTGAATTTTGGTGCTGTAGCTTTGCAGTCACTGTTGCGGCAACTGGAGATTTCCATTTCCTTAGGCTTTTTGTGCTTTTCTTTTTCAGGGCGAATACATGCAATAGGAAAGGAATTCTCGAGCCTTGCCTTCAAAAAAAAAAAAAAAAAAGCTGAACTTTAAAAGCTAATATTGTAATTGCTAGTTTTTGCTATCTTTGAAGGAAGTGGGAACCCTGAAGAATGTTTTATGATTTTCTTTTAAATCTCTATTTAGTTTGTTTTTATCCATCTCAAGTGAGTAGTTTCCCAGCTCATCTGAGGTTTATGAATTAATTATGGTGAAGCAGAAGTTTTCTGTCGTTCAGAGGCTGAGCCACGTTTCTCTTCCAAGTCAGGATCGTGTGGACTGCCTCCTCTGTGTGTATTGTTGATGCGTTCTTCAATTTGTTGCCTCTAAACTGAATTAAAAGAAGCAAGTAGGAGAATTAGGAGGCTGTTTGGACCATCAGTGAACAGTCAGCAGAACAGCTGGGGAACTGTCAGGTTCTGAGACAGGCAGCAGGATAAGAGACATTCGTCAGTTACCTCGGTCTTCAGCAGCCTTCGTTACTGACAATAACATGAACTGAGTTCATTGATTTCAATTTGTAGTATGCCTAAGGGAGAAATGCAGTCTTTCTTGATGGTATATGAGAGAATAGCCCCATGTCTCTTTATTTTTGGCTGATCTGTTTCTCTGTGTATTGCAGGACCTGTCTGGTTCAATAGATGATCTACCCATGGGTACAGAAGGAGCCCTGAGTCCTGGAGTAAGCACATCAGGGATTTCCAGCAGTCAAGGAGAGCAGAGTAACCCAGCTCAGTCTCCTTTCTCTCCACATACCTCTCCTCACCTGCCAGGCATTAGAGGACCCTCACCATCCCCTGTTGGATCTCCAGCTAGTGTTGCTCAGTCCCGTTCTGGTCCACTTTCACCTGCTGCAGTACCAGGTAACGCTCCTTGGCACGTGTTGATCTTTGGGTGCAATCGTTTCATGCAACTAGAGGACAAATTACAGTGGTCAGTGGGGAGAAGAGAAGGAATTAAAATGGGCAGTGGAGAAAAACTGGCCGGTGTCAGTATTACGTGGCTATTGAGGTCTTGTGATCTCTTTTTTGCTTTAAAACACCTGTAACTTTTAAAGCAAAATGGGTGGGATGGCTGGCAAACCAGCAGTGTTATTTTGCAGGGTTGATGTGGCTGATCTTCTTTTTCTTTGCTGCGGCTAACGTACCCTTCTGAAGCTGTTTGTAGTTCTGGCTTTTCACGCTCTTGCATCCTGGATTTTGTGGTGTGCAATTTTTGTGATTAACCACCCTCCTTTTTGTGGTGTAGGCAATCAGATGCCGCCCCGACCGCCTAGTGGCCAATCGGACAGTATCATGCATCCTTCCATGAACCAGTCGAGCATAGCGCAAGATCGAGGTGTGTGACTTGGGTTAAAAGGTTTAATTGTACAGATCTGATTGTACAGCTAGATGCGTAACTAAAAATTACTTGGCCTGATGACGTGATTTCTGTGGTGATATAGTGTTTAAAGGCTGCACCAGCTTTATCAGCTGCAAGTGTTTAGGCACCCTGCACTAAATTCAACTGTTACTGGTCCTGTGGCCTCTTAATGTTCCATCCAAGCTAGTAGTTTGGCTTGGAAGGTGTTTTCTCTGCCTTTTGCAGCTCTTTTCTATGAATGCTGGTTGTCCAGGGTGTATGACCTTAAGCTTCAAAGTGAGGGATGGTCGCAACAATATTGCATGCCTTTTTCTAGTACAAGAATAAGGTTAGCGTGGAGGAAAATGTATGTAAAATTTCAGCTTTCATGGCTGAAAGTATGCAGATGTCACCCAGAGAAAAGCAAGCAAACAAAAAAAAATCCTGACAATGACAGAAAGTTCCTAGCATTTGCCAAGTTGTACTGTCTACTGTGATGCCAAGGTTTTTTTTTTCCTGGTTAAAACAGGAAATTGAATTTGTTATCTTAGTGGTAGCATTGGCACCTTAATAATAACTACTGTAAAATCTGTTTAGTCTGTTGCTGGAAGGATTTTGTTAGTGGGTCCTGTGGATTGTTTCCTAAGAACATGCATGTCCAGTGGCATCTCTGGGTACTTCAGTAATGGTCTGCTCCTCTCACTGGGTGACCAGGTTACATGCAGAGGAATCCTCAGATGCCCCAGTACAGCTCACCCCAGCCTGGCTCAGCCTTATCTCCCCGGCAGTCTTCTGGAGGACAGATGCACGCTGGCATGGGGCCATACCAGCAGAACTCCATGGGAAGCTACGGACCCCAGGGGGGGCAGTACGGACCTCAAGGTGAGGCATGGCCGGCTTCTCAAGGTGGGAACTGAGCGCAGTGAAAATGAAAGGCCTCTGTCTGTTGTAACATCTTGTCTTTGGATAAATTGTTTTCATCTGTCTCCTCCTAAGGTGTGGGTAATGCAAAACAGTACGCTGCTTGTGAGCTGGAAGGAACTGTACTTGGTGTATCGGGTTGGGATTCATGAACTATGTTGCTTTCAGTGCCAGTTGTAATTATAAATGTAGCATCTTTCCCCTGGTTTAAAAAGACGTAGGTAGTATGTAGACGTAGAAAAGAAGAGCCAGTTCTCTTTGGAGAGGAAGAAAAATGAGCGCTGTATATTTTGGAAAGGGCTAAGTGAGTTTTTTACATCCTGTCCTGGGCCATCTAGCTCACTCTGCTTAGTTGAGGTTTGGGAGAGTTTCAGACAGCTTTTGAATAGATGTTGTTACTTAGCTGTGTCAAAACACATTTTATGTGGCTTATATCCAAGTACTTTGACTTTTTGTTGAGGTGTTAACACTCCCCCTCATCTCTGTTAGTGATCTTTAAATATTTGCTGATAGAAGATTTTTATGGTGATTCATAAACTTAACTAGTTGAATGATGTTGTCTTCCCCTCTTTTTATCTCCTTAGGAGGTTATCCCAGGCAGCCAAACTACAATGCTATGTCCAATGCCAACTATCCCAGTCCAGGAATGGGAGGAAGCATGAACCCCATGGGAGCAGGGAGCCAGATGCATGGGCAGACTGGTGTGCCACCGTACAGTGGGCTTCCTCCAGGGAGGATGAGCCATGCCACCATGGGGAACAGACCGTACGGACCTAACATGGCGAATATGCCTCCTCAGGTGGGGACAGGAATGTGCCCCCCACCAGGTGGCATGAATCGCAAAGCACAAGAAGCAGCTGCTGCTGCCATGCACGCTGCTGCCAACTCCATCCAGAACAGGTAAGGAAGAAACTTTCCCTTTGTCTCCATGTGTTGAATCCATTCTCTCTGTCATACCTGGAATTCAAATGAAATAACTCAATGTTGGGGGTATACTGAACCTACACTTCCTTAAAGATTTGAGGCATTTTCATCTAGCTTAACTTTTTTTTTTTTAAAAAAAAGGCATAAAGCCTGAATAAGCAGTGTATTTTAATACGTCATTAATTATCTGCTTAGGGAACTTTTAACGTTCCTTGGTGAAATTTGAAATCTGTTTAACTTGAGATCCCTTAAATTGTTTTGGCTTTCTGGTCTACTTTGTTGCATGAGTGACTTAAAAGATGCTGTGTGTGTGGTAAAGCCCATAAATCTAGCAGACAGCCATCCAGCTGCATTTGTCTGAACCAAGGCATTACTTGTCCAGTGTAATGAACTTCTTCCTTTTAGGGCCTTGATGAGCTGCTGTGGGGAAAGGAGCCGGAATTCAGCACTGAACTTTGCAACTGTTTTCTGTGTTTTTATTTTTTTAATTGCACATTTCAGGGCATTTGTATGTGGCCTACCAGAATGTCATGAGAGCTATGAACTTGCTTATAAATTAGGTTTCCCTAACAAAGCTGTTAGATTTAGATGCATTTGTGGTCTGACTAGGCATTGTGCTCTTTATCCTAAGTTTTTTTTTTCCCCCACAATCTTCTGTCTGATGTTACCTACTACTGCTTAGAGGTCAGCTTCTGAACACCAACCAATAAAGGCATCAAAGTCTGTCTGTTTAAATAACGTGTCCGAGGGACAGTTGTGTATGAGATCTTCTGATACATGTACAATAATTCAGCTTGTGTGGATAACAGAAAGAAAAGAGAAAAAAGTCATTAAATATGGCTGGGGCACTACACTGTCCACCTGTACAAATGTATTCTTACTTAAATGCACAAGGCTGCGGTATTTGCAAATCCCTTCTTCCCTGTAAAGGTGACAACATCTGAAAGTTCAGTTTGAGGATGAAGATTGAGTGAAACTGTTTAGAACTGAAGTCCGTCTTTTCAAAATGGGCTGCATCTCCTTTTGAGAGTGAGGTTAAGGCTCTAAGAGTAGTTAAGAAGCACCTGATCTTTGGTCTTTTGCTGGAAAAGTGATCACTTCTGTTGTAGAAAGCTTCTTCTAATAAACCTGTTCTGTTAGAAGGTGAGATTTTAATCATTACTATTTGGAGTAAACGTCTCTTTCTTCTTTGCCTTTTCTAGGCCTCCTGGTTATCCCAACATGAATCAAGGGGGAATGATGGGCACTGGACCTCCTTATGGGCAGGGAATTAACAGCATGGCTGGCATGATAAATCCCCAGGGCCCACCCTATCCGATGGGTGGGAATATGGCCAACAACTCTGCAGGTAAGGCAGTGCTGACTCTTAAGCATTTCATTGACTTCATGGTACTGGATTTTGTACTGGTACTGGATTGAAAATCAGTCTAAAAGATTCTCTTCACTTCCTAGGGATGGCAGCAAGCCCTGAAATGATGGGTCTTGCGGATGTCAAATTAACGCCTGCAACTAAAATGAACAATAAGGCAGATGGGACACCAAAAGCAGAATCCAAGTCAAAGGTAAAATGCCGCTTTTTTGTTTGTGTTTTATGATGTCACAGCATGTGTATCTATTAGTGAGTGTGGTTCCTGGGAGAAACCTAATTTGATTTGCCTTCTACCCTGAACAAACTTCTCATGAGCATGGTTGTCCATCTAGTATGTGATCTGGCTGCTACATGTGGCCATGATTCCTAACTCAAGAGCATGGCGATTGAGTGGGATGTCCCCTTCTGGGATGTGTTATCTTTTGGAGAGTGGCATATGCTGGCATCTCCTGTTCTGTTTAAGCAAGCTGGTATGAAGTGCTGTTCTACCCATCCCTCTCCAGATGTCTGTATGTTCCCATTTCGATCCTAGGCCAGTCTTGCTTTTATTAACCAGGAGTAACATGTAATTTTTGTGTTCGATGTAAGGAGATTCAACATGAATTGCGCTTGAGGCATCATGCCCAAAGGGGCTGTGCTTGAGCTGTGCCAGTGGTTCCAAGAGGTTCTCCAGGATATATTTAAAAGGTTCAAACAGTTGAGCATCCCACTTCTGTGATTCATAAACTGTTCAGAAGTGAAGGGGAGTGTCTGTTCCTTCCAGGGGTCTGCAGGAGCGTTTCCTAGTCCTTTGCGAGTAATCAAGCTCGCTTGCAAAACAACTGGGTAGTTCTAGGAATTATCGCCTGTCCCAGTGAAACTGTGAAAGAAGTGTAAACAGACCCGAGTTTGTTTCTGGTGTAGGCTTGGAGTCAGTTATCACCTCTCAGCTGGGAGGTGGCACACTGAAGTGTGTTGTTTCACAAACAGACCTCTTACTAGTCTTGTATTAAAGCCAGAAGGAGGCAAGCAAGTTCTTCAAGGAGTATTTTTCTTTGCATTACTGCTACCAGTTTCAAAAGAACCACCACCAAAAAAAAGCGCCATTTCTCAGCCCTTAATCTCCTCTGTCGCTACCTCAAGGAAAATACATGGTCTGCAAATTTAACACCTGTAACAGGAGCCTGCATGAAGGTTCAGAGGGTCTCTCCCTTCTGCTCATGTGTTCTGGCATCTTCCTTTCTGTTTATGGGAAACAAGGGCTCAAACACTCTTGGCTAGAAGATGCTGGAAGCTGTAACTAAGGGTTGCTCTGGCTGCCTGGCCTGCCCTGTTCAAGAATCATCTCATGTGCTAATGGGCATCCCTCCAGAACGTGAAGGGCATAGGTGTAGTGCTCTTGAGTTCAGGAATATTAATTTTACTTCCATTTGTGACATAAACTCCTTCCCCAAAGAGCCAATGTCACGTGTTAGCCCTATGACATCCCAATAAACCTGCTGGCAGACTTAATGCTCAGGATGGTGCGTTAGCATCTGTAATGCCCTTTTTAGATCAAGACTGGCTGCAGCTTCTAACTTTCAAGCTCTCTAATAGGTATCTCAATTCTTCTGGCCCAGAGAAAATACGTGGGACTTCTAGTAGGAAGTCCTAGTAGTAGATACTAAGACAATGCAGTGGATCAGCTGTGTAGGAACTAGCGTGCGATAGTCACACTTGGTAGCTATAAATTTATATTCCATGTTCGTGGGATACAGTGCCATATCAGGTGGTCTTCCTGGATCCTGATGTGCCAGCGGTAGCAAAGCGATATGGGAACACACATCTCGTCTGGGTAGCTGGAGATTTCTGCTCTTCTGTCAGTAAATGGGGAAGAGAAGAGCGACTGTCTTTGTGGGGGACTCCTCACACACATTTGTCAAATAGTTGCCTCTAATCTTTTATTTTTCTTTGGGGTGTGTTTGTTTTTACCTCCTGTGCTGTCCTCAGCGTCAGTTTATTCTGGCATCTACCGCTTGGGTAAGAGCAGAGGCTAACCAGAGGGCAGCATTCACCATGGCAGAGTGCACAGCCATGGGGAATCTCATTTGCAGTTGGCTTAGATGGTTCCTCACATAGGTATATCTAGAGCAAACGTGCCCACAAAGGATCTCTGAGATAGCTCTGCAAAGTCTCTGAGGTTTGTTTGGTTTCTGCAGCATTCGTGAAGCTTTTTAAAGATACGTATTCTTTGAATTCCCTGGGTAGCAGCTGGTTTCTTGATACCTTTGTTGAGTAATACTCGTCTTTTAGACTGACGTTGATCTGAGACAAGTGTGGGTCTAATATTAAGCTATTCTCAGTGTAACAGCAGAACCTTGAGCTCTTACCTGACTGCTTTTTGAAACCCCTTTGGATATGAGTTAGCTGGTTTTGTGCTGCTCAGTCCTAATATGTTTCCTTCTCCTAGAAGTCCAGTTCCTCTACTACGACCAATGAGAAGATCACCAAACTCTATGAGCTGGGTGGTGAGCCTGAGAGGAAGATCTGGGTAGATCGTTACCTGGCCTTCACTGAAGAGAAGGCCATGGGCATGACAAACCTCCCAGCGGTAGGCAGGAAACCCTTGGACCTTTACCGGCTCTACGTCTCAGTGAAGGAGATTGGAGGATTGACTCAGGTGAGTGTAAGAGCGACCAGAGGGGTGACGGTACCTTTGTGCTCAGAGCTTCCCTCTGTCTGGCAGTCACAAGTCAATAGGCAACAGAGTTCTAAGTTAACTATGTAGCTAGATGTAAACCATGACTTTCAATTTAGCTGTTTCTTTTTAATTTTTTTTAAAATAATGCTTATAAAACCCAGGATCCTTTAAGCGAGCCAAGTGTCTGCTCTCCCATTGTCTGATTAAGAACAGTCTGTGGTGAGATTCAATTTAAGTGCTCTTTTTCCCAGCTTTATGCATCGCAAAGATTGGTGACGCTGTCTTTGTCTTTGCATCTGGCTGTTAACTGACCTCGTGGCTAATTTGATTTGCTACTTGTTGTTATCCCTTCCTGTCTGAAAAGTTTTCTGTAGGTGAGGAAGAGAATATACTAGTTTTTGGTTTTGAACGCAACTGTATCTGCTCTGCTTAGCCCTTACTGAATCCTTTGTTTTAGATGGCAAGTGATGATTTCTCCCCAGAAAAATTCTTGGAGGAGCTGTAGCTGGGATTTTGAGTTTAGAGCCTCTTGTTTGGTTGTGCAGGTCAACAAAAACAAGAAATGGCGCGAGTTAGCCACAAATCTCAATGTGGGCACGTCCAGCAGTGCAGCTAGTTCTTTGAAGAAGCAGTACATCCAGTGTCTCTATGCCTTTGAGTGCAAGATCGAGCGAGGTGAAGACCCCCCTCCAGATATCTTTGCAGCTGCTGATTCAAAGAAGTCTCAGACTAAGATACAGCCTCCTTCTCCAGGTGAGTTTGGACTCTGGTTTAAGGTGTGCAATGAATGTTTGAACCAGATCTCTAGCACTGCATGCGTGACTCCTTGTGCTGTGGGTCAGGCTGGTTCCAAACTTCCTCAAAGCCCCCATGTCTGTTTCTAATCAGATGTTCTGTGGATGTGTAGATTAAATGCTTTTGTGATGTGGGAGCTAACAATACCGGGAATAAGTCAAGCCTGTTGGGGTAGTTTAGTTTTGTCTCCCACCTCTGTAGCTAGGCTTAAGAAGAAGAAAAACATACATACATACACATCTAAGCTTACCAGTCCGTCACAGCCTTAAAAGAACCTGAAGGAGAGAGAAGTCTAGAGTCAGATCTTCAAGGTGTTCTCTGCTTAGTCTACCAGCATCCCTTGTTGTTACTGCTTAGCTCTGGGAACTTCTAGAAAAAGTTGTGCTTGTTTTGACGATGTGAGTTCTACCTTCTGGGAGTAAACGGTTGGTGTGGGCGTGCACTCATCTTCCTCATGAATTACTTCTTTCTGCCTTTAGCAGGACACAGTGAGGACTTTCAGAGGCTTTGTGCCCAGAGAGCTTTGTAAGCACGTTACAAGTTAAATGCTCAAGAATTTAAGCCCTTTAAAATGAACTTCCAAAAAGTTAATAATTCATTAATCCCTATGCTGTGGTTTAAATCTGATGGGGTGCTCCAGTTTCTGAATATTTAGCATAGTGTTCAATTCAGATTTAAAAAAAAAAAAAAAAAAAAAAGGCTGGGCTAGCAGTGCATGCTGTACTCTTTAGTCTTTGGAAAGTCTGATCGTTTGTCTCATTTGCATTGAGATCGTTGCTTGAATTGCTGCTGAACTTGCCAACCGCTTATGCTTCGGTTTTCCAGCTTGTCTTATAAGTAAAACTCTCAGATGCCTTTTCTGGTCAGGAGCTTGTTCACGTAGGTGAAATAAGAACTTTGATGCTTTGAAGTTCCTGTAATGTTGAGGAAAAAAAAAAAAAAGCCTTTTTGTTGCTGAAGCTTGGCATCATCTTTGTCTAGCTCTTGAGGAGTAGAATAATGAACCCTTTTTTTGATTGTACTGCAGTTGTCTCTCAGCCTTGTTAAGCCCTTGATTGAAAGTCTGCCTGTCCAAATACACTGTTAACAGCTATATCTATCTATCCTCTCAGTTACAGACTTTTTCTTAAAATAAAAATAATAATAATGTCTTCCTACCAGTCAGGTAACCTGTCCCAGTGTAGATTCAATCTTGGTGTATTCTGCAAGATAAAATGACTTTTGTCTCATTAGACTAAACTTCTGTCTAAAGTGGTGTCTGAGTTCCACTTAAACTAGAACCCGAATCCCTCCCCATTTTCTTTCCAAAACCTCTTTCTTTCCCCCTGAGATACCAGGCAGTGGAACAAAAAAGTTAAAAGCATTTGGAGTTTATTTCGAGAGGTCTGAGATGTTCAGGAAGCCACTAAAAACTTCTTGCAGCACTAGGTGCCTGTCAGAATGGATTAGGTGGTGCATCGGTTTTATTTATTTATTTATTAGCTAACGTGGTGGTATGCACAAGTCCTGAGTTTGCCTTCTAGGGCTGTGGTACAACTGGTATCTTCAGCGCATCAGCAGTAGGAATTCACAGGGTTTGCTATCCCAAACTCTGCACGTTTGTGCAGCTCTGTTGACTCAGTCCATCGGTTTGATTCTTAGTGAGGACTGCTCTCTACTTCCTTTTTAAACTGCTCTCACCACTTACCTTATTCCAGACTCCTGCAACTAGGAGTATGCAGAAAGAGCACTGAAGCATGGTTGGTCGCTGTGACACTTTCAGCCTTATCACTAGGCTCCTCTTTCATTTTCCTTTTCTTCCTCTCTTGCCTCTGGATTATCAGGAACGAGGACGTAGGGCACGACTCCAAGGGCTCTCCCATCCTTAGCTCCAGACTTAAGAGCTGTCCCAAAACACCGAGTCCCAGTGGGCACAACTGTTCCAGGGCTGCCTGAGGCCCTTTGAGCAGCATCCTCCAGACTTGTACGGGCAGAATAATCACCCTTCCTGGGGGATAACTTCCCTGTTTGAAAAATAACTGGACAGCAGTGGTGCATTCTGGAATCCCACCATTTGGCTGAGGGGCTCCGTCATCCCACGCAGACACGGGTGACTAGCTTTCCTTGCAGACTTCATAACCAGTTGGCTTAGGCTTTGTTTGAGCCTATTCTATCAAAATTAACTTTTCAGAAGTTGGTGAGTTGTGGAAGTGACACGGCGTGGTTGTGCACTGCTTGTGGTGGCCGTAGAGGATCTGAAGGCCTTGCTGGCCACTGGTCCGGGCAGTGCTCCTAGCAACCGAGCCGCTTTCCGTGCAGCCGACGTTCACAACCCTCAGAAAACAAAAGTGTTGACAGAAAGGCCTCTGAAGTGGACTGGGGATTGCCTTGTGGGCACTCAGCATGGGTTTGCCGTGAACCATCTTGGGTTCCCGCTCGCAAACTGCAGCGTGTCCCCGGGGAGGCGTAATCAGTCTGCCGTTGGGTTTTAATTCCCAGAGCGTGGAGCTGGCCCGGCTCCAACTGTGTGTAAATTTGTGAGTGGGAGGGACAGCGGGGGGTGGGGACAAACACCAAATGGCAGCGACGCGGGGAATGTCTCGGGGCCTCTTCCTGCCGATGCCAGCGTTTGTAAGGCAGCGCGGAGACGAGCAGCGAATTCCTGGGGGAAGCGAGCGGAACTGAACCGCTGCCGCCGAGGGAAGGAGGGCGGCGGGGAGGGCTCATGAATGAAACTCCCCGCTGGGCCTGCCTCTGCCCTTCCTTCTGCCGAGACCTCCCCGGGCTGGGAGGGAGTCGCCGAGAGGGAGGACAGGGTGCCAGGAAGGTGGGGTGTAAACAAACATGCCCTGGACGTGACCTCGGAGGATTTTAATGAATAGCTGAAATGAGTCATCAGCCAGCAGGGCTGAAGCCGAGGGATATCGGGTGCTGGGGATGGTAACTAATGGAAACATTAATTAAGAGTTCAGCTCTTGCCAGCTGCGAGGAGCGTATAAACCTGAGAGCTGCCACTGTCACAGCAAGCCAGGGGCAGAGCAGAGCTCCTGGAGCTCCCGGCACAGCTGGATTACACGCCGTGGCCCAAGAGTTTTGATGAAAGCTTACTGGAGCGTAGAGCAACCTGTACGAGTCGGGGAACTTGCTGGACAGGTTTTGGCATTAAGCGAGAGATCCGGCATCTCCAGCATTCCCTGTTCCAGGAATCCTTGGGAGTGGTGCTTGAATTCACCTGCATGAGTTAACCCCAGTCAGAGCAGACAGAGGAGCCTTGTTATAGTGACTTCAGCAGGAGTCCTGCAGTTCCCATCGCTTGCAAAGATTGTGATACTTCCAGGAGAGGGCTCAAACCCACCTTCCTTTGGGTAGAAAGAGAATGAGGGCGGTGATGGGTCGGGGTTGTCCCTGGGCAAGAAGCAGCACATGATTCCCTACCACACGGTGCACTGTAGAGCTTCAAGCTGTGAGGCTGGAGAGCTTGGGCGGCTCAGCAGAGTGGCACAGTGATGTCGTGGTGTGTAAAAAGGAACAAAGCAAAGTAGTGATACAAATTAACACGTCCTCAGCTTTACATTACTATATGGGGTTCTTCTGGAAGGTCTGGCCCACCGTGTCCTTGCAAGCATTGAACTCCTTGAACTTCTTTGGCCATGTTTCATCTGTCTCCTTCAAGGACTATTCACTGTCTGTTCTAGAGGCTGTTGTTCTGGGAGGTTCTGGGTTACATCTGTAGGGTGCAGAGCTGCTCACACCACATTTCTGTTCTTTCAGCGGGTTCAGGCTCGATGCAGGGGCCTCAGACACCTCAGTCCACCAGCAGCTCCATGGCAGAAGGAGGAGACTTGAAGCCACCAACTCCAGCATCTACGCCACACAGTCAGATGCCGCCTTTGCCAGGCATCAGGTACAAAAGCATCACACCCTCTTCCACCATGCTGTGACCGTGAGGTTGCTTCAGAGTCGCTACCACGGATGGCTGGAGCTTTAAGTACCTGTTTTGATGGGGCTCCTTGGCTTTGCTCTTCGTTAATGGCTCACAGCAACAGTGTTGACTTTGTGTGTGCGAATAATCATTGCTTTTGAGACTGGGGCTGAGGATAGTACTGTAGAAGGGCAGTTCTTCATGCCTCTGTTGGAGAAGCATGACCACAGATCTTCTAGGAGATCCAACAACTGAGAGGGAATGTGTGGGGAGAAGAATCTTGAAGTGTTGTGGATCTCTATAGTCATGTGTTTCTGATGTGTTTTGTTTTGTTTTTTAATCAGGAGTAACTCGGTGGGCCTTCAGGATGCCTTTACAGATGGCAGTGATCCCACGTTCCAGAAGCGGAACTCCATGACTCCAAATCCAGGGTACCAGCCCAGCATGAATACCTCCGACATGATGGGTCGCATGTCTTATGAGCCAAATAAAGATCCTTACAGCAGTATGAGGAAAGGTGAGGAAGTCCACGTGTGCTGCTCTCCCTTTTCTCCTTGAGCACTAATGCCTGAATCTGGCCAAATGCTGTAATGTGCTGTAGGAGCCTTCTGCTTGCCCTTCTTGCACAGAAGAAGGGATGTATCTATCTATTGCAGAGATTGACGTGTTTATCGATCCTTCTTTCAATCTTTCAGCTCCAGGAAGCGATCCCTTCATGTCCTCAGGGCAGGGCCCCAACAGTGGTGGTATGGGTGACCCTTACAATCGTGCTGCAGGTCCAGGGATGGGTAACATGGCCATGGGACAGCGGCCACACTATCCCTACGGAGGTCCTTATGACAGAGTGAGGTGGGTATTTGAACCCAGGGAATGCCTGACTTCCTTGGCTCACACAAAATGATTATTTTCTAACTGCTGCTGTAACTTTTCAGACCATCCTTTTGCAATTGAGGTGAATCTAAGCAGACGTATGGGTTTCTTCTGTTTGTTTCCATGTAGGACGGAGCCTGGCATGGGACCTGAGGGCAACTTAGCAGCTGGCACTCCTCAGCCAAACATCATGCCTTCCACCCCGGAATCGGGGATGTATTCTCCCAGCCGCTACCCGCAGCAGCAACAGCAGCAGCAAAGGTGTGTGTGTGGGGGTGCTGCCACAAACAGCTCTTCCCAGTTCAAGAGCTCTGAGACTGTGAAAGTGAAGCATGTATCTGATGAGAAAAGTAATGCATCTGTTTCCTCTCTAGACATGATTCCTATGGCAATCAATTCTCCACTCAAGGCACATCCTCGGGCAGCCCCTTCCCTAGCCAGCAAACTACCATGTATCAACAGCAACAGCAGGTAGGTTGCCAGAAAGGATCAGAACGAGGAGTTTTACATGTGCTAAGTGGATAAAAGGAGGGTGGTGAAAACTCTGTGCTGTCTGCTTTGTGAACGTGTAGGTGTTGGACACAATTAAGAACTTCGTACAGGAGGCTTTCTTGCCAGTTTCCAAATAGGTTAAAGAAGTTTTAATTAGGGTTTCCAGCGTTGCATCAGGAAAACGGAATGTTCTGAGAATTGAGCTTGTGTTGTTTGTAGATGTGCATGCTCTGGTCAGGGAACAGAAGATCAGGAAGCTTTATTGGGCTTTTCTGCTCATCTAGAAGTGTCTGAATCCCATCCTGTTCCTGTAACACTTTTTGGTACAAGTGACGAAATGAGCTTGTTTGGAATAGAACTTTCATCATTCTGGGCAACCATTTCAGGTGGATCGTTCTGTACAACCCAGGATTTTTTTTTTGTCTGTACTTCCCTGAGCCTGCAGATAAAGGCTCCTGGCCTGCCTGCACACCTGCAGTGCCCCACTGCTTTCTACTTGTTTTTCTCAAAACTATCAACTTGCTTTCAGGGCAGAGTTTGAATGAATGTTTATCTATTTCCGTAATCCTTATATATGAGTTGCTGTTGGTATCGGTGCCAAGACCCATAATGTTTTCATGATAATTTTGAGCCCTCTAGTTTAGGAGAGTATGGAGAGGGCACTTGCAGAGCTGTGCTAAGAATAATTCCAACTGCTCTGCAGTTTGGCTCTGCAACCAGAGCCACGGGGCTGTGAGCCAAGAGTTCGAGTTACTCTGGTACTTGTCATCTTTGAAGCCCTAGAGCTCCATCTGAAGCCAGTCATGACAGTAGAGCTTCTGAGTTGACTGTTTAACAGAGCACAGATCCTTGGAGGCAAGAGAGATCTTGGGTTTTAATTTTGTCTCAGCGATTCACTGTTTTCTCCTCTTGCACTTAAAAGAAGTAGGGGGAGAATAGTTCTTGCTCCTTTCGTTGACGTGTTTTGAAATCTACAGGAAAGAAAGAAGCAGGAAGTACAACAGTTTTTAACGTATCTTGTTTGATACTTTAGCAGAATCCTGCTTTCTAAGAAATGGAGGGTCTGATAAAATTCCCGGACTTGAAAGGATACAAATACCTGTACACAGCATGGTTTGTGGTGAACGTACGGTAGAGCTGAGTCTCTTCTAAAGGAAAGTCCTTTCTGTGGGCAGATTTCTGCCCCCAAGGCATCCTTGTAGAACCCACAAGGAAACTACACAGCCAGCCACAAGGAATTGGTCTTGGCTTGTAAAACTCAAAGGCTGATCCAGCTCGCACTGGATATGGCTAACTAGCTACGAGACAAGTCTTGCCCTCATACAGGCGATGCTGTGGAGCAGGTCCTCTGGCTCTGAGCATTTCTACCCACCGAGTTCAGGTTGCCTGTTTCTAACTAGATAATCTCACATTGTTGATGCCTTTTATTTTCCGTCTAGAATTACAAGCGACCGATGGATGGCAGCTACGGCCCGCCTGCCAAGCGGCACGAAGGGGAGATGTACAACGTCCCGTACAGCGCCGGGCAGGGGCAGACGCAGCAGCAGCTGCCTCCAGCACAGACCCAGCAGCCGAGCCAGCAGCAAACTGCGCAGCCGTCTCCCCAGCAGGACTTGTATAACCAGTACGGGAGTACATACCCTGCTGCTGACCGCCGATCCGCCGGAGGGCCACAGAACCAGTTCCCATTCCAATTTGGCAGAGACAGGGTCTCGGCTCCCCCGGGCACCAATGCTCAGCAAAACATGCCTCCTCAGATGATGGGTGGCCCCATACAGTCTGCTCCAGAGGGCCCCCAGCAAGGCGCCATGTGGCAAGGGCGCAACGAAATAGGGTACAGCTATCCAAATCGGCAGAGCACCGGCTCTGCGCCCCAGGGGCCTGCTTATCACGGAGTGACTCGAACAGATGAAATTCTGCATTCAGAACAGAGGGTAAACCACGAGGGACCGTGGTCTTCCCACGGGAACCGGCAACCTCCTTACGGTCCCTCTGCCCCCGTGCCCCCAATGACCAGGCCCCCTCAGTCTAACTACCAGACCGCTCCTAGCATGCAGAATCACATTCCTCAGGTATCCAGCCCAGCACCTCTGCCCAGACCTCTGGAGAATCGCACTTCTCCCAGTAAATCTCCATTCCTGCACTCGGGGATGAAAATGCAGAAGGCAGGACCACCCGTCCCAGCCTCGCATATAACACCAGCAGCTGTTCAGCCTCCCATGATACGACGAGACATCACCTTCCCTCCGGGATCAGTAGAAGCTACGCAACCTGTACTGAAGCAAAGGAGGCGGCTGACAGCAAAAGATATTGGTAAGAGGGAACTCCTGCTTTTCTGCTTGTGCCCATCAAAGGGGATGGGTGCTGCCGTTACGCTTTGGTATAGCCCTGCCAAACGGTAGGGCTCCGCTGGCTTTGTACGGGGTGTGCATTGCGAGTTAGTTGTGTTATCAGACATAATGTTTGTGTTCGGCATTGTCTGCAGAGAGGCTGCTTTTGCATACAGTCTGTACAACATCTTAAGCAGGCTCCGCTGTTCATGGGACTAGAAAGCAGTATCAAGTATCTCCTTTTTGTTTTTAAACTCCAGGAGCTGGAAGTATCGTGTGTTTATATTACAGGAACTCCTGAAGCCTGGAGAGTGATGATGTCTCTGAAGTCCGGGCTGCTAGCTGAAAGTACGTGGGCCTTAGATACCATAAACATCCTGCTCTATGATGACAACAGCATAATGACCTTCAACCTCAGCCAGGTGGGTGCAGATGCTCTCTGATGCAGGTCTTTGAAGTGCTAATTTGGTACAGTTTTCTGTCAATGAGATAGCGAAAAGCAGCTCATGCCCTTGTAGGACCAGACTCCCAGGTGTCCCTCTACCTGTGGAGGTCTGAAGAGTGCACCAGGTCCAGGAAGCTGTGTGTTGGTTACTCACAGCCCTGTGTGTTTACATTTTGTTGGCGTGCAAGCGCGTGCTGTCTCCTCTCCGGTGAGACGCATTGCCTCTAACACAGAGGGGAATATTCCTCTAACACAAAGCAAGTAACAGTGGGGAGGCCAAAATGGGCAGTGTGAAGGGCTGGAGGTTGAATATTCTGGTGTTGATGGCTTTCCCCTCCAGCTCTGTCTTTCCCCCTGGTTCAGTGTGCAGCAGGGCTTGGGTGCCAGTCCAGATGGCCAGCCTGTCTCTGTTAGTTGCCACGTTGCCAGCGTGGCCGTCGTAGAAACCATTCCACAGTCCCCTAAAGGCTGTTTTGCTTAGCATTGCCCTTCTTCCTGTGTATTAACCAGAGAGGAAAGGGAACCAAGAGCCACGTTTGTTTGCACAGGTATGTGTGTGGAGTTGGGCGGGTTGGATACTGACAGTCAGTGTCTGTTTTCCCATTGTTCTGTTCTCAGAGGATGGAAAGCTCTCTTTTGCAAACAGTTTACTTGCCAGCATGAAAAGATCCCATTAATTAACACTGCCACTTAAATTCTTTGCCCTTTATGAACTGCTTTCCCAGTTGCTCATATTGGCCTATGTTGTTTTCTGATCACTGTTCCCTTCCTTCCTTCCCCTCCTGTTTTTCTCCTCCCTTGTAGCTGCCAGGCTTGCTGGAACTCTTGGTGGAGTATTTCCGGCGCTGCCTGATCGAGATCTTTGGGATCCTGAAGGAATATGAGGTGGGAGACCCAGGGCAAAGAACACTATTAGATCCCGAAAGGTTCTGCAGATCTTCATCTTCCTCTCACGAAGAAGGGGAGGAGGATGACGAACCACGGAGCCTGAACTGTGAGGAGGAGGAAGAGGATGAGGAAGAGGAGGAGGCTGCGTTTTCAGGCAAGGACAAAGTACCTCTAGAGAGTAGTGAGGAGAAACTAGTTAGTAAATTTGACAAGCTTCCAGTCAAGGTCGTGCAGAAAAATGACCCGTTTGTGGTAGATTATTCAGACAAGCTGGGGCGAGTGCAGGAGTTCGACAGTGGACTGCTGCACTGGCGGATCGGTGGTGGAGATACCACCGAGCACATTCAGACCCACTTTGAGAGCAAGATGGAGCTACCTTTGACTCACAAACGAGCTTCCTGCAACTCTGTCTTGAGGAAACGTTCAGCAGCTGAGAGCAATCTGAGCACTAGGGAAGGAGAGACCCTTCCCTCTGACAGCTCCTCGGAGAAGAGGATAACTGCCACCATGGACGACATGCTTTCGGCACGTCCGGGCTCCCTGTCAGGGGAGGAGGAAGAGGTCAAAGCTTCAGAAGCTGCGAAGGAAAGCAGCAAGTTTCCATTTGGCATTAGTCCAGCTCAGAGCCACAGAAATATAAAAATTCTGGAGGACGAACCTCACAGTAAAGACGAGACACCTCTCTGCACCCTCCTAGACTGGCAGGACTCTCTGGCGAAGCGCTGCATCTGTGTCTCTAATATCATCAGGAGTTTATCGTTTGTGCCGGGCAATGACTTTGAAATGTCTAAACATCCCGGGCTGCTGCTGATTCTAGGGAAACTGATTCTCTTACACCACAAGCATCCAGAGCGCAAGCAGGCACCCCTGACCTACGAGAAAGAGGAGGAGCAGGACCAAGGGGTGAGCTGCAACAAGGTGGAGTGGTGGTGGGACTGCTTGGAGATGCTGCGTGAAAACACACTGGTCACGCTGGCCAACATTTCTGGCCAGCTGGACCTCTCCCCTTACCCAGAAAGCATCTGTTTGCCTATCCTGGATGGACTCCTCCACTGGGCGGTATGTCCATCAGCAGAGGCCCAGGATCCCTTTCCAACACTGGGGCCAAATGCTGTCCTCTCCCCTCAGAGACTGGTTTTGGAAACACTCAGCAAACTCAGCATCCAGGACAACAATGTGGATTTGATTCTTGCAACTCCCCCCTTCAGTCGCTTGGAGAAGCTGTACAGCACCATGGTGCGTTTCCTCAGTGACAGAAAGAACCCGGTGTGTCGAGAGATGGCTGTGGTACTACTGGCCAACTTGGCACAGGGGGACAGCCTGGCAGCAAGAGCGATTGCTGTGCAGAAGGGCAGCATTGGCAACTTGCTGGGCTTCTTGGAGGACAGCCTGGCCGCCACGCAGTTCCAGCAGAGCCAGGCCGGCTTGATGCACATGCAGAACCCACCCTTTGAGTCGACGAGCGTGGACATGATGCGCCGAGCTGCTCGGGCGCTGCTCGCCCTGGCCAAGGTGGACGAGAACCACTCGGAGTTCACGTTATACGAGTCGCGGCTGTTGGACATCTCCGTGTCGCCTTTGATGAACTCTTTGGTTTCACAAGTTATTTGTGATGTACTGTTTTTAATTGGCCAGTCATGACAGCTGTGGGATCCGAGACCCTGTGTGCGTGTGCGTGAGTGGAGAACTTAGAAACTGACTGTTGCCCTTTATTTATGCAAAACCACCTCAGAATCCACTGTCTGCCCTGCGCTGTCCTGCTTCTCCCTTGGGGAAAGATGTCCCCGGTCCCTCTCCCCTTCCCCAGCCCTTCAAATTTGTCCTGAATCCCTTATTAAAGGAGACAAAGTTCTGTCTACATAGAAGACTTTTTTTTTATTTTAACCAAAGTTACTGTCGTTTACAGTGAGTTTGGGGAAAAACGACTTGCCGTGTTATCACATTGACAGGCACCACTTTCATAACTGTTTTTAATGGTAAACTCTGAAGGACAAAAGTGACTGCTGAACTCTGTGTGGTTTATTGTTGTACATTCACAATCTTGCAGGAACCAAGAAGTTACCAGTTGTGAACAGACCTTGTCCAAGGGAGGCCTGTGCAGTAGCGTGTAGAACTTCATGTACTGTACACCTTAAACTGTAAACATACTGTAATAATGTCTCACATGGAAAAAAAAAAACGCTGGATCAGCAGCAAGCTGTAGTTTTTAAAAATGTTTTTAGTTAATGTTGAGGAGAAAAAAGGCTTTTCCCCCAAAGTATCATGTGTGAACCTACAACACCCTGACCTCTTTCTCTCTTCCTCCTTGATTGTATGAATAACCCTGAGATCACCTCTTAGAACTGGTTTTAACCTTTAGCTGCAGCCTGAACGCTGCCACGTGTGTATATATATATGACGTTGTACATTGCACATACCCTAAGATTCCTTGCAGTTTTGTCCCCCTCTCCCTACCCCTTTATAGTATGACGAGTTAACGAGTTGATGACCTGCAAAAGCGAGACACAATTATTTAATCTCTTGCCAGACATCCCTCCCTGGAGGATGCTGTACAGGTCTCTGTGTATAAAGTCATTGCTGTCTCAGCAGCCAATCAACTTATAGTTTATTTTTCCTGTTTTTGTTTTCTTTCTAATCGAGGTGTGAAAAAGTTCTAGGTTCAGTTGAAGTTCCTGATGAAGAAACACAATTGAGATTTTTCAGTGATGAATTCTGCATATTTGTATTTCAGACGATGTAGCTAAAAACTTGATGTAAATTCCTCCCTTTTTTCCTTTTTTGGCTTAATGAATATCATTTATTCAGTATGAAATCTTTATACTATATGTTCCACGTGTTAAGAATAAATGTACATTAAATCTTGGTAAGATGTTTGTAAGGGTTTTTTTTATTAGCAGGAAGGGGAGTTGACTTCAGCGCTGTCAGGTCTTGTAGACACGGCGTTGCAAGCCAGCTCTTCCTTACCACGTGGCGCTGAGGCCTCAGAGGTCCTACCCAGGCCTGCAGCTTGTTTGGCAGCATGTGAGGATAAGAGTCCCGTCCTGCTCTAGAGACCCAGATGCTGTGTGGTCTGGCTTCCCGTTCTCTGGCTTTCCGTTCTGCCTTTGGCTTGTGTTCCTCGTGCTCCAGGAGAGGGAATTTGCAGCGTGAGGTGAAGCTCTGGTAGGGCAGGGCAGATGCTGAGTTCTCAGGGTGAAAAAGGACGTTGCTCAGAAGGGAGGCAGTTCCCCGTCAGCGCTCTGAGACGGAAAATTGTCATTCCCCTCGCATTTTTCACATTTTCTTGGAATCATGATGTGTACTCTGACTTCCTTCAAAGGACGGGGTTTTCCACTGGACAGAGTTCTGGTGCCTTCAGCAAACAGCCAGAGTTCAGGCTCTTCATGTGCAAATCTGCACGTTTTCATGGGTTATTTTATTTAGCCTGAAGCTTTATCCTCAAATGATAATAGTAGCGGGCTGTCTAGAACTGCACGGAGCTCATTTAAGCAAAAGAGTTAAAGGAGAGGTTCTTCTGTAGGCAAACATCATTTTTGTTCAAAAGATTGCCTTGTTTTACCTCCCTACTCCTCCTCTGTGAAGCTCGCAGTTCCGAGAGCCCTTAGCTGTATTCCTTAAACTTTAGATTTCTGGGAGTAATTGTGGCAGAATCAAACAGACTCTATTCTGAGATGTTTGTTTATCAGGAGGAGTTGCAGGAACTCTTCCTCCTTTTGCCTGTCTGGGGAAAAAGGAGAGTCCTTAAAACACATTTCTTCAGAGGAAAGGAATGGTGCTGGGCTTCTTTGGCTCAAAAAATACTGAATGGAAAAAACAAGTGGTGAGATAAGAATTCTGCTGGACTTTGCTGATCTGTGACAGTGTTGTTGGTTTAAAGCCGCCTCCTGATCATTTCATTCTGTATTCCAGGAGCTTTGTTTAATCTGATTAATGTAAAAATCTTATTTATTTTTTTAAACAGAAAGGACCTCAGCAGCAGGGCTGAAGAAGGTAATGTTAACAGTTTTTGTACAGCTTGTGTTCGTGTTATGGTGAATTTAATCATAAGTGAATGATGCATTTGGGAGAAAGAAGTTGCATGTGGTGATGCCAACTAACCATTTTACCAGTATTTACACAAACAGTTGATCTGAGGGGAGTAATTCCACTCCCCCAGTGCTTGCGTGTGTACAGACACATGTACCTCCTGCACTTCTAAAATGGTTAAAAGAAAAAAAGCATGGATGAGAGATTAGTAAAATGAGCATAAGCAGTGTTCACAGTTTGTAATTAAGGACTGTTCTGAGAACCACACCTGACCTAAACCCCGACTTGGCTGCGCAGAATGCAAATCCTGAGCTCTGATCTGATTTGTACCCCAAGCTTTCCATTTCTGCAGGCGCTCCTTAAAATGCCTTTCTTTGACCCAGACAGCTCCGTGGTTTTCCTTTTTTACCATCAAGGGAGAAAACTTGAATTTTCCCCAAGTCCGAGCCCCAGATCACAGCACTGGGGGCTCTCCCCTGGGACTCTGGCAGCGACCTCAGTCCTCAGAAGATGAAGCCGGGCCCACGCCACGTGTGGCAGCTGCTCCGGGCCTGGCACCGGTGCCACCAGTTCCCCCAGTGCCAGCTGGCTTCGGCGAAAGCCAAATTTGAAGCCTCCATCACCATGTGGATGAGGTCTTGAGGGAAACCTGCCCCCCCTCTCCTAATAGTAAGTAATTAGTGTAATAACACGTGCTTATTACCAGCCTATTGTTACGTGCTGTTGCCTAATGCGTTTTGGCAAGACCTGCGCAGGCCCTGCCCTCTGCCCCAGCCCCAGAGGATGAAGAGGAGGAGGAGGAGGAGGTGAGGTGGGCATGGCGATGTGGGGGGCACACTCAGGGCTCTTCTACTGGGGCTGGGGGCTTGGGACTGTTCTGCCTGAGGGGGCACAGTGAGGGAGCCACATGCTTGTTTTACGTTTTTTTAAATTTTTATTTCTTTTATTTTTTTCGACACGAAGGCTGGAGGCCGCCCTGAGGCCCGCAGCCAGGCCTCCGCTACCGCCTGCCCCCGCGGGGCTCGCAGCCGCCGCCTCCCCCGCCCTTATCAAAGATGGCGCCGCCCCTCCCTTCCCTTCCCTTCTTCACCCCTCCCCCGACGCCACGTGACGCGCGCAGCGCCGGATGGGGGGCGTGGCCGGAAGTGCGCGCGTGCGTTCGTGTGGGGAGGGGGCGGTGGCGGCGGGATGGAGCCGGCGCGGGAGCCGCGCGCTGAGCGCTCAGGTGGGGGCGGGGAGGGGCCAGGCGGGGCTTCGCTCGGGTTGGCCACGCCCCCTCGCGTGGGGCCACGCCCCCCGCGCTCCCCCCTGAGGGGCCGGAGCCGCCCCCCCCCCCCCCGGGAGGTCTCGGGGGGGTCCGGGGGGCTCCGGGCTCGGTTCTGAGGGGATGGAGCGGGCCCAAAAGGGACGGACCCGGCCCTAAGGGGCCTCCCGAACCCCTTGGGGGTGAAGGGCTGACCACGAGCTCGCCTTCGTGTCCTGGGAGCGCTCAGCGAGGCGTTTGCTCCTGATTTGGGTCAAAAAAACCGAGTTTTAGGCTGTTTTTAGCCTAAATTCGCTGTTGGTTTCCCTCTTGTGAGGCCTCACGAGCGAAACAGGCAGGGGAGGGCCACGAGGCTGTGCCCCCGAGGGTGTCTCAGGGCGCTGGCCGGGCGCTGTGTGGTGACCCCCTCACGGACACGGCTGTGGTAATGGAGCCAGCCGGGCGGTTATTTGGTGCTCCGGCCGAGGTCGTGGTGCTTGTTGGGTGCTCCAACCACTGCTGGAGCCTCCTCGAGCTGCAAGCCGTGTCCTGAGCGAGGGGGAACAGCTCTGCTTTCCCTCCCAGCTCAAACCCCAGGCGAGGACCGGGGCCATCCGACCCGGTGTGGTCATCCCCACACTGAGCGTGCACAGAGCAGGACTTTACCACAAACTTTACCACAGGACTTTATCACAGGACTTTATCCTTCACAGGATTTCACCCTTTCAGTGTGTAGGGCGGCAAGTTGCAGGCATTGAAACAAGGAAGCGACCCGGGCACGTTCTCACGCTCTCTTCGTCACGGCGTGCTCAGACCCAAGGTAAATAAAGGCCTGGCAGCGGCGGCGTTGGCTCTGTTGGCTCCCGCCGGGAGGTCCGGGTACGTTCAGAGCCAGCGTAGACGGCGTGCAAACACCTGAGCTGTTACAAAAGGCCTGGCGGGCAGGAACGTGCCCATTTCTTGGCACCATTTTGCCTTCAGATCCAGCGCGAGCCGTGCTGGGGCTGCAGATGCCAGCAGTTGAATATAGGCAAGAGGCTGTAGTGGCTTTAGGACAACCTAGCCTGAAGAAACAGCCCTAAACAATCAGGGCTTCAGGAAATCAGCCTTTCCTCCCTCTGAATATTTTTAATTACGCCTGGAGCATCACTTGAACCTGATGGCAGGTGAGAGAAGCACCGAGAGATGCCCAAACTGCTGCTTCGTGTTCCTGGGATGCAGAGGAAGGGTTTCGGAATTGGAGCCCCGTAACCTCTCCAGGAACCCATGGTCGTGCTGTGCAGAGGGAGGAAATGCCTTTGTAGCAAGTGCCTGCTGCCACCGGGTGGTAACCGCTCTGCTCTGCATTTGTACAGGCCTCGCCGAGCTCTGATTTTCGTGCACGCGATAATTTACCCGGTGTCTAATTCGTTCTTGCTCGCCTCCTTTTTTTAGCTTAGTTTCCAGAGCGAGCAAAACGGGATTCGCGTCTGAGAGCAAGGAGCTGGGTGGGAACACGGAGCGTGGAGAGAAACGCGTCCTTAACGAAGGCTGCATCTTTTTCCACTGAAATGTTTTTAACCCGCTTCTGCCTTTTTGGTGTCTTTTTTTTTTTCCTGTTCGTGCAGGTGCTCTTTTAAGCAGCTCTTTTTGGGGCAGAGGCACGCCAGCTCTAACGCTGTGTTCTCTCCCGGAACGGTGCTTGTGGGCTGCAGCTTTTTGCTTTCTGTTACAAGGTGTGCTGCATCGTGACAGGAGCAGGCTTTTTAAAGCTGTTTGCTTTGAGCCTTCTTGGCACATTCACGCTAGGTTTTTTCTCCGCTTTAACAAAAAAATATATATATATTTAAAGCGCTCGGACGATTTTTGCCGCTTTGCTTTGATAGGGTTTGCAGCTGTGAACGCGCTTTAATAGAATTTACAGCTGGGCTGAAGTATCCCCTCTCTTAAAATAACATTGCAGCTTCGTGATTCAGGAGAATGTGCCTCCCACTAGCTGCTTTGTCTGTAGCTGTGAATGCTCTGGAGCAAGAGGAGAATGTGAGCAAAACCAAAACTTTTGTATGTGGCAAAATAGGAAGCATAACCCTGTGGTTCAGGACTGGCTATAAACGAGTGCACCTGGGTCTTGTGTTTTTTTTTGCTTCACCACGCAGCTTTTAACCTGCCAGGTTGTTTTTTTTTTCTGTCATTAAAATGGGAATAGGAAAACCTCCAAGCGTCGTTAGATCGTGAGGTGATCGTTCTGGGGATCTTTACGTACTGCCACGCGCTGGATTCGAGAGATGGCAGGTGGGAAATGGTGCAGGATGTGGTGTCGTTGGAGCCCAGAGAGAGCCGCGGGTCTTCTGTTTCTCAAAACTGAGAAGCAGTTGGTGGCTGGGGAACCAACGGAAGAAATGTGTTATCTTAAAAAGCTGCCTAACAGCTCCTGCCTGCCTCTGTGGCTCCGGGCCAGCAGTTTTCAGAGCCGGTCCCAGAACGTCAATCCAAAACATACAGGAAAGAAAACGGCGAGACTCTGCAAAGCATTTTAAATCTTGCAGGTAAGGTTTTCGGGGAAGAGATGGAAGAGAGCCACCTCAGCATATGCAGTTTGCTTGACAGGCAGATGCCCTCGCTCTGGAGAGCCGGACCCCTGCCAAAACGGGGGAGGATTGCAGGTGGAGAGGGCGGCGTTACGCAAGTGGCACGTCCCGAAGATGCTGCCTGCGATGGAGGGAAGCCTGCTTCTTTTTCAGCATGCCCTGAAGCTTCTTGTAGGGCCGTGCAGCGGAGGCAGCCCTCAATAACTCCGATTTCTGATTCCCAGGAGCAAGCTCTGGGCAGGGAGCACATGAGAGCCGAGCGTGCCTGGCAGCGCCTGACCGACCACGAGCCTGTTGGCATGGTGCGGATGTTATGCTCTGAGGCCACGTTTTAGTTCTGTCTCCAGTCCAAAAAAAAGGTTGAAATCCCATTGAAGGCATTGGAACTACGACGTGTGCTTAGAGGCTTGGCCGAGCTGTGGCTGGAGCTGCTGGGGCAGGCGGTGAGGAGGCCAGTGAGCCTGCTGCAGGTATTTCCACTGGCCTGGTCTGAAACGAGCTGAGGGAACACGTTACAGCCTCTCTTCCTCTACTTCCTAGCCAAGGTTAAGAAGTCAGGGATATATTTTTTTAAATTTTATTTTTAGGAACAGTATCAAAGAAGCCTTCTGTCATCTCTCAGATCCGCGAGCTCTTTATCCGTGACTTTCTTGTTCGCAGAGAGTTGCAGCCCTTTGAAATGCCTGATAGTAAATAAAGGTGCCTCATTTACAAACACGGCTGAAGCCAGAAATAACTTCTTGTCTCTGCTCTCTGTTCTTCAGTTCAGGTTTCCAAAACCAGAGGGAGAACTTCCTTGGCATCAGGGAGCTACTGAGGAGGCAGCTTTCAAGCTCGGAATGGAGCTGGTGAACGCACAGGATCCCTACCTCCGAGAGGTCGTGCGGTCTGCGGTGTGCTGCAGAGCCCTGACGCTTGTGCTGCAGGCAAGTCTGATCCTGAACCGAAGGTGCTGCAGCGCCTGTTGTTCGCTGCTCGAAGGCTTCTCTCCTTGGTACCCCCTGGTGGGCCACGAGGGGCTGGGAAATCACCTTCTCCTCTGGAGAAGCGGGAGGCAGGCGGCTGTTAGGTAAAATGACAGACGTTTCCTTCTAGCGTAGCACGTTGTCGTGCTGCTGTTGGAAGAGGCGGGTTTGGCAGCACGAGGGGCTGGTGGGTTTGCTTATCCGCAGAACAGGAGCAGCGATCTCCTCCTGCACGTTCCTCCCGAGTCTCACTTCAGAGACGCTCTCCTCTGAGCGTGGGGCAGCTTGGTTGTGTGCCGAGGCAGCCAGCGGAGCCCAGCTGTAGCCACGACCCTTGTGAGGCAAAACCAGCCTGGGAAACGTCCCCGGGAGCGGGCCAGTGGCCAGCAGATGGTGGCAGCCCGGTCACCGCCGTGGGGGCTGAGCGGGACCATGGGCAGCGATGACAGACTCTGCGCTGAAATGCCAGAGGCCTGCTTGGTCCAGCTGCGTGCTTCATTGTAAAACATCGCCTTTGTAGGTCTGTCGGTCCCGATTTGTTTAGCGTGGCCCTATCTCTTTCCTCTGCCAACGCTGAATCCTTTGCCAAGGACTCGTCCCAGTCTCCAAATGCGGCATTTGGGGGAATTGTTCCTTTCAGAACCGTGTTTTCATTTGTTTTCCGCATCAGTTTCCTCTGGGAAAATCTTTTTAGTTCTGTCTCCTCTTCCTTGCACATCAGCTGGGACAAGAACGCCAAATTCAGTAGCAAAGGAGTGTTCCTGATGCTGCAGAGGTGCTGTGTGAGCTCCTGCAGCTCGATACGCCCAAGCACGGCGCTGAGCAGCCTCTCCCTAACCAATTCCACGGGGGTTCTTGCTGGATGCTTTCAGTTTTACTCAATTCAGCTGCAAATGCCCCCAAATAGTCTGCACTTTTTCAGTCTTACAGGTATCCCTGCTGGAAAGCCGTTAGCTGCCTTTTGTGCTCTCTTGTCTCCTTCTTGAAACTCCAAATTCCTCCTCCAGCTCGATGCTTCCAGCAGGATCCAAGAGGCCGTCTGCCGGACTCCAGCCCTCTCTTCTCCTCCTTCCAGGCCGTGTTCAACCTCCTGATCCCGGACCACGCTGCGGACGCCTTCTCCCCACCTCGACTCCCCGAGCCCGGCGCGTGGGACGTGCTGGCGGAGCGGCTGCTGGGCGGCTTGGGGCGCTGGGACGCCGAGCACTTCCTCTTCATCGCCGAGCGGGGCTACCTGTACGAGCACAACTGCGCCTTCTTCCCTCTCTACCCCCTCAGCCTGCGTGCCGTGGCCGAGGGGGTTCTGCGGCCGCTGCGGCCGCTGCTGCGCTTGCGGAGCCGCCTGCTGCTCTCGGCCGTCCTTCTCAACTCTCTTTTTTCCGTGCTGGCAGCCGCTGCCTTGTACAAACTGGGCTGCGGCGTGCTGCGGTGCCGCAGGGCAGCCTTCCTCGCTGCCCTCCTCTTCTGTCTCAGCCCCGCCAACGTGTTCATGGCGGCCGCTTACTCGGAGAGCATGTTCGCCTGCCTGGCCTTCGGCGCCATGTGGCGACTGGAGAAGGGGCAGAGCCGGCTCAGCGCCCTGCTCTTCTCCCTCGCTTCTGGCGTGCGCGCCAATGGGCTGCTCAACGCTGGCTTCTTCCTCTACTCCCGCGCTAAATGCTTCGCCCTCCGCTTCCAGCTGGGCTCAGGAGCGGGAAGGAAACTCTCTCCTTTATGCAGGCAGCTCCTTAGCGTGGCGTCTTCAGCGGTTGTGACGTGTGCTGGGATTTGCCTGCCTTTTGTTTTATTCCAGTATTACGCCTACGTGAGGTTTTGTGGCACCGGCCCGGAGCTGGATGTCCCCAAGCCGCTGCGGCAGCTGGCTCTGGACAAAGGCTATCGCCTGGCAGCCACGAGCGGGGTTAAACCCACGTGGTGCTCCCAGCGGTTCCCTCTGGTCTATTCCTATATTCAAGATGTTTACTGGAACTTAGGCTTTCTCAGGTATTTCGAGCTCAGGCAGGTACCGAATTTCTTGCTCGCTTTGCCTGTCACCTTTCTGGGCTTCTGGGCTGCCGGGACCTACGTCGTTGCAAACCCTCGGCACTGCCTGACTCTTGGTCTAGAGAGAAGAAAGGATGAACGAGAGGGCAAACCACGGGCTGGATTTTGCTGCCCCGCTGTCTTTGTGTACGTGGTCCACGCCACGGCCCTGCTGCTCTTTGGATTCTTCTGCATGCACGTGCAGGTAGGACGTTCGTAGCGACACAGAGGTGATTTCTTGGAGCGTGGGGTGGTGGCTGAGGGCGCCCGCTGCCAGTCCCAGCCTGGTGGTGGTGCAGCTGCAAGCCAAAAGCTTTTCCTCTCCCATTTTGGAGCCGGTTCCAAAGCCATCCGGCATCTGCTGGGTTCCCAAAGGGTTTGCAGGTGTTCGGTGTGTGAGGATACTGGGATTGATGGGAGGGACTGGCAGCTGCTGGGTGGCATCTGACTTGCTCCTCGCCAAGGAGCTGGGTCACCATTCTGGGCTGAGTCCAGTGGGTAGCAGGGAGAGCATCCAGAGCCTGGGCCAGTCCTTCAGAAGTGCTTCAAGGTCTTTTCAGTGGCACTCAGTGCAGGGTTTTCACAGGAAAATTAATTGAGCGAGACTTGAATCACCTCTGCAGCTGCTGTCGCAGTTCCCGAGTGCGGCTGTGACAAGGATTTCGGTGGCAGTCCCCATGTTTGTCCAAAACCCGGTGACCACTTGGCTGCTCACAAGAACATCTTAATAAATAAAGCAGCCCGGAGCCGAGTTGTTTTGGTGCGAGTGCGATAAATTCCAGCACCGCGGCCCGGGGCTGTATTTCATCCCCTTTATCAGCAGCCTGTTGGAGGCGGATGGATTGCTCCTTCCATCGCTCGCGGTCGGGGTTGCTTGGAGCCAGCCCCGTGGCTGACGGCTTCTTTCTGTCTCTTCCAGGTGCTGACCAGGTTCCTCGGCTCCTCCAGCCCCATCCTCTACTGGTTCTCAGCCCATCTCCTGCAAGAACACGAGCGCTGGCTCTGGACTGAAGGCACGGCGGTGCCTCCCCCCAAGGGGTCGGCGCTGGGTGCGTCGCCCGGCTCCTGCGGGACGGGGGCTGCGGCAAACCCCCTGCTCAGGCTGCTGCGGAGCTACCCCCTCGTCACCCCCCGCAGCAAGTGCATCCTGGGCTATTTCCTGGCCTATTGGCTGCTGGGGCTGGCTCTGCACTGCAACTTCTTGCCTTGGACGTAGGCAGTGACTGTGGCTCCGAGGCTGCAGAGGGGGTGGTCGGCACAGAAAGTCATTTTTTCTATAAAAACAAAACAAAAACCCGACAGTGCGGTGATGCTGTTGGCTGGTACAAAGGTGTTGCTCCGTTCCTGCTTGGTGACCGAGGTGTGCATGATGTGGGGCTGTGCTAACTGTGATCCTGGGGGGTTGATTGAGGGTTCTGGGGTGTTTGGTCTGGGGAGGGGGCTCAGGGAGACCTCATTGCTCTCTGCAACTGCCTGGGAGGGAGGTGTGGGGAGCTGGGGTCAGGCTCTTCTCACGGGTAACTGTGATAGGAGCAGAGGGAATGGCCTCAAGTTGTGCTGGGGGAGGTTCGGGTTGGAAATGAGGAGACATTTCTTCTCAGAGCGGTCAGGCGTTGGGACGGGTTGCCCAGGGAGGTGGTGGAGTCACCGTGCTGGGGGTGTTCAAGGAGAGGTTGGACGTGGTGCTTGGGGACGCGGTCAGTGGGTGATGGTGGTGGTAGGGGGTGGTTGGACCGGGTGAGCTTGGAGGGCTTTTCCAACCCTAGTGATTCCAGGATTTTAGGATGTGAAGGCTCTGGGGCTGTCTCTTTCCCCCCTTATGCCCCTGGGATTCCACGACCTGGGGGATCGGAGGGATCCGGGGGTCTCCACCCCCACCCCGCTGCTATTGCGCGGCGCGGCCACCGGAGGGCGCTGCAAGACGACCCGATGGGCGTGGCCAGACCCCACGACGGGCGTGGCTACAGACAGCGGGCGTGGTTAGGCGCAGGTGGGCGGGGCCGACACGTCCGCGGGGCGTGGCCAAGCGGCCGGGCAGCGCCGTGCAGCGGGGCCGGGCGCTGCGGGCGGCGCCATGCAGGAGCGCGGCTACCGCCACATCCCGCCCGCCGCCCCCGGGCCCGGCCCCGGCCCCGAGCCTCCCCCTTCATCTGCCGCCGCCGTCGCCTCTTCCTCAGCTTCTTCCGAAGGGCCCGGCTCGGCCCGGCGGCCCCGACGGAAATGGGAGGTGTTTCCCGGCCGTAACCGTTTCTATTGCGGCGGCCGCCTGATGCTGGCGAGGCACAGCGGAGTCTTCGTCCTCACGCTCGGCCTCATCCTGGCCACCAGCGGGCTCTTCTTCGCCTTCGAGTGAGTCCCGGACGCGTGACCCGCCCCGTGGGGATGGGGGGCTCCGTGCCCTGCGGTGTCCCCCTATCCCCCTCCCTCCTGTCCCCCGTCTCTCTCGTTCCCCCATCCCCTGTCACCCTCTCCCCTTGTTCCTCCATTCCCCGTATCCCCCATCCCGTGTTTCAGCTGTCCCACTGTCCCCATTTCCATATCCCCCTTGTCCCCCCATCTCCCCTATCCCCCTGTCCCCCATCTCTCTCGTCCCCTCATCCCCCTTGTCCCTCCATCACCCATCTCCCCCATTCCCTGTACCCCCTGTCCCCCTTGTCCTCCTGTCCCCCCATTTCCCCATCCCCCATATTGCTCTGTATTCCTATTTCCGTATCCCCCTTGTCCCCCCCATCTCCCTCTGCCCCCCGATTTCCCTATCCCCCCCTTCCCCTTATCCCTCTGTCCATCTCCCCATTTCCCTATACTCCCTTGTCCCCCTGTCCCCCCGTCGCCCTCTCTCCCTGCCCCCCTGTTTCCCTATCCCGCTTATTCCCCTATCCCCCTGTCCATCCCCCCGTTTTCCTGTTCCCCTGTCGCTCCAGGCACCCCCCACTGCTTCACCCAGAGCCATCCTGCCTGCTGCTGAGCCCCCAGACCAGTCTAAGGAGGTGCCTCTGGATCCCTGTGTCCTGTCCCCAGCTGCTCGGGGTCACCCCCGATCCCTAAAGACCCCCTATGCTCTGGAGGGGTGGGCAGGGGCAGCCCCGCACCTTGCGGGCTGGTTGAGGAGCTGCACCCCAAAGAGCAGAATCCGCTTGGAGCAGTGGGATGCCCTCCTGGTGCCCAGCGATCCCCCTTCTCCAAGCCTACAGAGGGCAGAAATCCCTCCGGAATCGCCGCCAGGAGTTTGTAGGGTGGACACTTTGGGACTACATCCCTGTGGCTTTGGGTTCCTGTGCCCCGTGGGCAGGGAGAGCAGGGGAAGGAGCACCCAGCGCTCGGGGCTCCGCTGTCCCGTCCCCGTGCTTCTCACATGGGGCTTGTTCTTCCTCCTGCGGGGATCGCGCCTGCCTTGGGATCCCAGGGTTATCCCTCTGAGCCTCAGAGCAAAGCTGCCGCCGGGCAGATGAAGGTATTTGGTCAGATGAGAGGTTCCGAGAAGCCAGCCAGGCTCCAGGCAACAACGGATCCCTGCACAAATGCTCCTCTCTTGGTGGCATCCGCGCCTCTCCGACAGCTTTCCCTGCTCGGTCTGAAGCTGTCGGGCAGCACCAGCACAGTAACTGCTTTGTGCGGGGCCAAGCAGAGGACATCTGCTCCCTCCTCCCGTCTTGCCTAGTCACCGTTTCTCAGTTAAAGATGTCCCGGGGCTTTCCATGCTGTTTGTGTAGCGGTGTGCTTCTGTTGCATCAGTTACGCTTTGCTAGATGCATTAAAAAAAAAGTCACCGTGGCTATAGTTGACATTTTTTATGTAATTCTTGCTGCCTGAAGGAGGAAAGAGGGCTCCAGAGATCCACCCAAAAATAGGTGGCGATGACACTCGTCTCTCTGATTTCAGAGCCCTTTCTGTCCATCAGGAGAGGACCGAGGGGCTCGACGACAGCGCTGCTCTCAGGCCGAGGGGATTTGGTAGCTTGATATCTGCTTTGTCCTGGACAGCTGAGCTGAGACAGAAGTTACTTAATCCCTTCGCTGCCTCGCCGTGTCACCGGGACTTAGCGCTGCCGTGGGCATCAGGGCTCAGGCAGCTCGCTGGGCTGTGCCCGGACCCGGTGCTTGCCGGTGCTCAGAATAGCAAATCCCTTCGCAGAGCGGGAGGGGGGCTCCAGCCCCGCGTTGCGTAAGGAGCCGCGTCCCTCGGGTCCTCGTGTTCGTGCTGGGGGTGATGGAGCTGCCCGGCTTCTGGTAATGCTGGTCCCCAGGTGCTGGAGCGGGCTGATTTTGTTCCCTGATTTTGATCCCTGATTAATTTTGGTTTCTCTGTGCGCTGTTGCTGCCGTGTAGAAGGTGACCCGGCTTTGGTTTCTGCAGTAGGACTCTTGGATTTCAGAAGGGCACAGAGGTTGTGTAGAGGAGCTCGTGCTTTGTGTCCAAGACCCCGTCCTCCCAGAGCAGCTGCAGGCTGCTCTCTGGGCTGGCTTTTGCCTTTCCAGAGGTCCCTGCAAAGCAGCAGCGCTTCAGTTCACCCCCCTGTGATAATTCATAGTGTGATAGCTCATGGCCGGTTCTGTAGGGATGGTTGGTAACGGTGCTTTTTTCTTTTCCCAGCTGTCCCTTCCTTGCCAGCCACCTGACCCTGGCCATCCCCATCATCGCAGCCGTCCTCTTCTTCTTTGTCATCAGCTGCCTGCTCCAGACAAGCTTCAGGGACCCAGGTATCCTGCCCAGAGCCACCCCCAGTGAGGCTGCGGACCTGGAGAAGCGGATCGGTGAGCCTTCTCCTCCCTCTCCTGCCTTTGCTTTGTCTCACACCTGTGTGCGCGCATTTCAGGCTCAGCGAGTCTCCTCTCTGCAGATGAACAGAGGAGGTTTTCCTTTCTGTTAGTCCCATCACCTTCCTAGGCGAAGCCCCATGCAGGGGATGGGTTTCTTGTAGCCGTTCCCACGACAGGATGGGATTTGGCAGCGGCCCTGCAGAGGGCTGGGACGAGGCAGAGCTCGTGGCACTGGCGCCCTGCTCGCCGCTGCTGTCGGGGTCTGCGTGCCAGCAGCTGGGGGAGCACAAAGTCCCCATTCAGAGGCAGGCTGCCGCGCTCCTGGACGCAGACCGAGTTCTCATAATCTGAGCAGTTCGGATCTAGGCTGGGGTTGGTGAGGAACTGGCTACAAAACTCGATTTATTTCCCCCTCTTGGAAGAGCCGGTCCTTGGCCACCCCGATTTCCCCCTCTGTCCTTCTACAACGCGGCTTCATGCAGGGACCCTGACGAGACAGAAAGCTGCTGAGGCTGAACCAAGCAGCATTTATCAAGCTGCCGAAACACGAGGCATGCTTGTGAGATAAAAACCAGTTCAACTCATCCCTACATCATCAGGGACTTGAAGGGAGAATTTCCCAGGCCGGTAGGTGACAGACAGCATCTCCTGAGCAGTGTTCCTGAGTCAAAGAAACCTCGTTAAAAACACACAAAAGTAGAATCTTTTCCATTTTCATGAGACAGTCGCAGTTGAGTTAAACTGGTGCCAGGATAGAGATCCTTTCTGCACCGAGAGCATTTTCACAGCCTGTTTAATCCAACGTCAGGGTGGTCTGTGCTGAGCGGGCAGTCTTATTTTCCCTGTTGTCGCTGCCTCGCTCACGCCGGTCGGTGGTGTGGTCGCCCAGCCAGCAGGGAATTTGCCTGGATGAATGCTGATCCGCTGCTTCTTGCCGTGCTCAGCGCGGGGAAGGTGCAGGGGCTGTGCCCAAGCAGGAGAGCACAGAGCAGCGTTGGCTCCGTGGGTGAGATCCGTGCCTGGGGTGAAGGAAAAGGGGCTGTGGGCTTGCAGCCCCAGCTCTGTGTCTGTAGCAGAGGTTTAAAGGTCGACGTGAGAAGGAATTGAGCCCTTAATCTACGTGCTAACCCCAAGTGGGACCATCCCTCGCGGAGACTCCCGCTGGGTTTAGTGGATTTCAGAGCTGCTTCTGGTAAACCACGGCAAATCTCGGCTTAAGGGTGCCGAGCTGAGAAGCCTCAGCCTTGTGAGGAGGAAGAGGCCGTTCGCTGCGGTTGGCACCCACGTCCTTGCTTCTCCCTACGGCCATGCCTTACTCCATTGGTGAACGTTGTGCCTTGTGCCTTGTTCCAAGGCAGCCTGGCTGCTTCCTTCCTCCTCCGCAGCTTTGTGTCATTGTGGCCAACCCAGAGAAATCGGTGCGTTTGTGCATGGAAAAAAATAGTGACCTTTCCTGTGCCCTGGTTTTATGGGTTTTCATTTGGGTTCCTCTTCTCTGAAAATCCTTGCAAGTCCCATCCTCCCTGAGGGATGCCCAGCGACAGGGAATGCTCTCTGAGCAAAAGCTCAGCACCCTGCGTTAGCCGCCCAGCCCCTGTGGGTGCTTCCCGGCAGAGGCTGCTCCTCGGGGCAGATGTGGGGGCTTGCTGCTGACGAAGCTGGGGAGCCCATCTGCTCCTCTTTTTCCCCAAAGAAAGGCTACAGCCAGCGCGTTTGTTGCTTTGAATATTGTCCGAAGTTGGAGGGACCTGGCTCCGTACATCCCTCTGCAAAATGCTGGTACTCGGGATAATTAATTTAGGGAGAATGGTGGACCGTGGACCGTGTTGGTGCTAGGCTTAGTGACAAATGCCTCATCAACGCCGACGTGAGGCAACTTCAGCCTGCCCTGCCGAAAGCAGTTGCAAGGCAATCGTTCTGCACTTGCCTAAAAAATTGGTTTTAAAATCTGCTCGGAGCGGTTATCTGTGCTTCTATTTATAAGAGCCTACAGCAGCAGCCTGGCTGCAGATGCTGCCTGGTGCGCCAGCTGTTCCTGCTAACATCATCCATTTATTTCCCTCTTAACTCGCTCGCCGGTACATCTGTATTTTCAAAGGCTTCCTCGGGGTCGGAAAGGTGCTCTTTCAAGAGCGACTTAAATAAATAAACCGCTGACCCCCAGACTGCAGACGTGGCACGGAGGCTTCGCAGCTCACCCTTTTGCTGAGCAGGTGAGCGGTTTCCAGCCGCCAGCTCCGATTGGTAACCGAGTGCCGGCGCACACAGGTGAAACACGGCATCTAAAAATCCTCCATCCCCACCTCGAGGAGGAGGAATCCTCGCACGCCGCCACAATTGCAATGAAATCTGCCCGGAGAGCTCGAGAGCTGCCTGCTGCCCTCCTGCTCCCTGATGGAGCCGAGGCTGGCTCCTGCGGGATGCTTCTGCGGGGGTCCCCCCGCTGCTTTCTGAACCTTGGCCGCTGCTCGCAGCGGGGACGGACCTCAGCCAGGTGAGCAGGTCCCGCCGTCTCCTCACATCGTGACCTGTTCGGCACCCAGAGATGAGCCAGAGTTGGGCACGCCAACACTGCAGCCTTTGTGCTCGCCGTTTGGAAGTTGCTTTATGTTCTCGGAGCGCTGGGCAGATATTACTTCCCCTTGGCACCCCGTTGACAGGGAAAGGACATAAAGAATGCCGCGAAGAGCCGACTGGATTTTCTTGGCTGCCAGCTCTGCAACAGATCGCGTGGCTGAGCTGCCTCCAAACTTTGGCATTAAAATCCTGTGCTGCTAATGCCTTTTTCTGCCCGGAGGCAGCTCGCGGCGACGTGGGGTCGTTGGATCGGTTGGGTTTTGCCTGCCTTGCCCTCACTGCCCCTCCTTGCCCTTGCAGACAGCATGGGCACCTCTACCTACCGCCCGCCCGCCCGCACGATGGAGGTGGTCATCAACAAGTACGTGGTGAAGCTCAAGTACTGCTACACCTGCAAGATGTTCCGCCCGCCGCGCACCTCGCACTGCAGCGTCTGCGACAACTGCGTCGGTGAGTGCGGGGACGGGGAACGCGCTGGTGTTGGAGGAGGGGTTGGACGTGGTGCTTGGGGACGTGGGTTAGTGGGTGACGGTGGTGGTAGGGTGATGGGTGGACCAGACGATCCTGGAGGGCTTTTCCAACCCTAGTGATTCTGCAAAGCAAGACACCGAGTGATGTTTTGTCTTCGTTTCAAAGGCAAGCACCGCCGGGTCGGTGCCTTGGGGGCAGCACGCCCAGTGCTGGCTCTGTGCCGTCCCTGTTTTGGAGGGCACTGTGCTGTGAGGTATCGGTAAGGCCCCACCGAACGCGAGGTTTGCTGCAGGCTCCTGGCTGTCTCCGGCCTCAGGGTCACCAGGGCGGTGGAAGCACCTCCGCAGGTTCTGGTTTAGCTCAGCCCTGTCCTTGCCCTATATCCCCTGCTTGTGGTGGGGCAGGAGGGGTTGAACGAAGATGAGAAAAGCCTCTGAAGGCCCCAGGCAGGTGTAGGGGAGCTGGAGGGTCCCAGCACCCTCTGGCCATGCAGGAGTGGTTTTCAGCCTGGAGAAGAGAAGGCTCCGTGGAGACCTCATTGCAGCCTTAAAGGGGTCTTGTAAAAAGGACGGAGAGGGACTCTGCTCGTGTAGATAATGACAGGACAAGGAGGAGTGCTTTTAAACTGAAAGAGGGTTAAAACTGGGAGCTGCCCAGCGCTTGGTGTCTGGGGATGGCTGTGGGTGGTCGGGTCCTGCTGGCGCTGCCTGGAAAGCAGCCACGGCTGGGACGGGGCTTGGAGAGGAGCCGTGGGGAAGAACGGGCGTGCGCTGGATTTGTGCTGAGTTTTGTTTGCGTTGGTGTCCCCCCCACAGGAGGGTTACGGCGGTGCTGTTAGTCTGAAGCTCAGCCCTTTCATTACAGGACGGGAGTGTTTCCAGATACACTGCACCTGCCCCGAGTTCCCAGGCAGTTTCTGTGGTTTTAGAGGCCTGTCTTCATCACTTTGAAAGATATTTTCTGCTCCGACGAAGGCGGGGGGGGAGCAGACGTGCAGAGAGGGAGCGGCGAGGCTGCATGCACACACCCAGCGCTGCTGCTACTGGAAAACCTGCCACGTGTTCCTGCTCAATTTCAGTTTTAGTAGTGGGAGATGTTCGCAGTCACGAGGCTCGCCTTCACGCAGGGTTTGGGGAGAGGAGAAGTTTGGCCTTTAATGATTAAAATTAAAAGGGCGTATCAGGCTGCAATGCTGTTGAAACTTGTTGCTAATGCAGTGCTGCAGAGAGCTGCTGGTCGTGGTGCAGTGGGTGGAAGCTCCGTTTGCAGCCCCGTTTTCGGAGTTTCAGCAGCGAGTGGGAGCCGGCAGCAGCCCTCACCCCCTTCCTCTGTTTCAGAGAGGTTCGACCACCACTGCCCCTGGGTGGGCAACTGCGTGGGGAAGCGCAACTACCGCTACTTCTACGCCTTCATCCTCTCCCTCTCCTTCCTGACAGCCTTCATCTTCGCCTGTGTCGTCACCCACCTCACTCTGCGTAAGTATCGAGGCAGCAGCCTCCCTCCGGGCAACCAGCATCTCGAGGCCCCCCCTTCGTGTAGGATGAGCATGGTCTGGCTTCTCTCACTTTAAGCCCTGCTTCTCAGTGCAGGTAGCCTGAATAAATCAGGTTTCACGTTGCAGGGAGCCCCACATCCACCCTGCTCCTCGCTGCAGGGAATCCTTGAGAGCCGCCGGCGGGGTTGTCCCCTCCAGAGCAAACGAGTTTGGTGCGGTGCTGGGCTTTGTGCGCACCTGCCCTGAACCCCGCAGGGAAGGTGCCTTACCTGGCAGCCCTAAATCTCCCGGGGCTGTGTCTGCTCGCTGCCATTTCTGCAAAGTTACAGGCTGCAGATGCTCTGCAGGCAGCCAGGCAGATCTGTCTGGGCTGCCGGGGGGTGGCTGCGTGCTGGGGAGCGAAGGGTTGGCTGGGGGTGCAAAGGAGACGCGAGGCTGCCTGATGGGACCTGGTTCCTCGTCCCCTTTCCCTTTGCAGGCTCGCAGAGGGATGGCTTCCTCACCACCCTGAAGACAACACCTGCGAGATATCCTTCCGATGCCATCAGGCTGCCGAGCAAATGCTAATTGTGTAACGGAGGACGGCAGTTACTAATTGGGTAACCTCACTGGGGTGTCCTGGTGCACTCCCCACAACTTGTTTTAGGGCCCTGGCCTGGCTGGGGCAGGCAGGCCCCTCTCGACTCGCAGCATGGGGACTCCTCTGTCCCTCCCTGCCAGGGATGAAGGCCAGTAACAAACTGGTTTCCCAGTTTGCCAGGTTATATGGGAAGGGGAATGGCTGGAGAAAGTTGTCCCTTGGTGGACGCCTGCAGAAGGGCATGGGGAGTGGGGAGGTAGCTGGGATGCTTTCATGGCCCAGTCAGCGTGGGCTTCACCGTGAGTGCCTCCCGAAACAGCCCCTCGCATCTCCACGCGGGATGGTTTTGTGGCCTGAATCTTCCTTGACTCCTGTTTCACCGTGCTGGAGCTGGTCATTTGTTTCTTCTCAGTCTGGTCTATTTTGGGCCTCTCAGGTTTTCACACTTACTTAGTCGCCTCCAACCTGACGACGAACGAAGACGTGAGTATCTAAATCTTGGCCTTTCACCCCAAAAGCTGTGTGCAGGCGGGGCTGCCAGCCCTACTACTTTCTCAGCAGAGGTGAGGTTGCCGGGGACTGCTTGGCTCGGCGTCTTGGTGCCTGTGAAAATCCCCTGCAAAGCAAAAAGCCCCTGCCCAGGGCGCAGCGGCAGGGGATCGTGGTGGGAGGCCAGCACGTGTCACTCGTGTCAGGCCTGGAGGTAACGAGCTGCAACGTTAGAAGGGTCACGTGGGAGTTTTTTCCAGCCCGTATGCGGCCTTGCTCAAAATTAGGAGTTCCGAGGTTAAAAAAGGAACGCTGGCCCCAGAGACCTGGGTGTCGGCGTGGGACACGGGTGATCTTAATTCAGCGTCCTGCCTAACCACAGGCGTCCCGCGAGACCCTGGGCAAGTCCCTTTGTCTCTGTCAGTTCCTCGTGTCTAGCAAGCAAATGACGTGCAGACGTCTTCTGATGAGATTTACCTTCAAGATCCGGGTGCGTGCAGACTCGAAGGGCCGGCTGAGTGCCCTGAGTGGGGCAGATTGTACAGAAAAGCAGGATCTGTCTGAGCCTCTGAAGGAACCAGGATTCACCCTCCTGGCTAGAAGCACCTGTAACCCTGGCTGGAAGCTTCCAGCACTGCAGACAGCGTGTTTGCATCCCCCCCTTTTCTTCTTTTTTTCTTTTATTTTCCCCTTCCCTCTCCCCCTTTGTGTAGTTTAGAGTTATTGGCAGGGCTGCGCAGGGCTGTGAAGCTGGTGGAGGTGCCCAGCACCGAGGGCACCACGTCCACAGCACGTGGCCGCTGCTCCTCCAGCCGCGGTGCCAGGCTTGTGCCGCAGCTGGGGAGGGGAAGTAAAAGCAAAAGGAGGAAACGTGCTGGTAAACGGGTCGCTGCAGCCGGGGGCCCGAGGCCAGGTATAGCATCTGCCCACTCGTGTGCCTACGCTTGGTGCGCCTGGGGGTTCGAAATCAAGAGTCGCAGTGACAGCTGCTCGGGGTGAGGATGCTGGAGATCAGGAGGAGGTCAGGAGATGGTTTCTTCCTTTTGCAGAATGCCCCGGGAAGCCCCTCGCTGTTTATTTAGCCCTCGGAGCACAGTGGGACCGGAGCCCTGCTCCGTTGAGTTGTTAGTGTAGGAGAGGACGAGGGGAGGAGGTGGCTGGCGATGAAGGCAGTGACACTGCCAAGCTGGCACGCAGCACAGGAGGACGCAGCTTTGAAGCCTTCGAGCTGCAGGGCTGAGCCCTGGCAGAGGCAGGAGCAGCACACTGCTGTCTCCTCTGGCTGCCCTCCTGCCGCTGTCCTGCTCATCCAAGGAGACTGAGGGAGGACGTTTGCGCTAAGGCAAACTTTCCGCCTCGTGAGCAAGGGTTTTAACTGAGGCCATCACTGTGTAATTAGCTACTGTCGCGTCTTCCCTCCCTTAATCTGCACGTGTCCTTTTCTTTCAGATCAAAGGGTCCTGGTCAAATAAGAGGGGCTCCGAGTTTGCCAATCCTTACAGCCATAAAAGTATCCTCACAAACTGCTGCGCGGTGCTGTGTGGCCCGTTCCATCCCAGGTGAGAGCCTGGAGCTGGGAGCTGCAACCTTTTAGAGCGGCCTCAGCCAGCACAGCTTTGGGTTACCCCGATTCCCAGGAGAGCTGCTGCTTCTCCTGTTTGAACTCGATGAGTTTGGGCCGCCTGTGATTGTTTCATGGAGCCTGCAGCTGAAATGTCCGGCGATTCAGTAAGGGGAGAGGAACAGCACCGAAGGGCTCGGCAGCAGATGGTAAATGCTGGCAGTGGCAGGGCTTCTTAGCGCATTTTTCTCTGATGCGAACAACCAGCAGCGTTCTGCCCCAGGCAGTGTGAACACCCTGTTTTTTACCAACTCGATTACCTGAAATACTCAGCAGCACCCCTCCAAATTCTCTTAGCTGTGAGATAACCAGGACCACTGCTAGCTTTCACCCGAAGTGCAAGCACCTGCGGCTGCTTCTCCTTTCATCCCTTGAGCAGCACGGGGTTGTTTTTGCTGCTCTGACACAAGAGGGTGCAGCTGGGCAGAGCCGTTGCAGCAGCTGAGGACCTGCACCCTTGAGCAGAATTTGTTTGCTGGACCTGCTGCGGATTTACGTGGAGCAACCCCGAGGTGCTAACGCCGTGCAGCGTGACAGCAGGGGAAGGTTGTACAGCTCCAGTCGGTGTGTTTTGTATCTGGCCCTGCTCTCCCCATTGCCCACTGCTCTTTGGTGGCTTCAGAGGTGCCAAAATGCCAGCGCTGCCGTTCAGCGGTGGTAAATCCTCAGATTCAGGGAGCTGGGAGGCTGTGGGAGCGTAGCGTTTTGCTCCAAGCCTTCCCACATCCGTGTTGTTTTCCTGTTGTAGAGTCCTTCCTCCGGTTCCCATTTGGGTTTGTGGTGTCCCAAAGCTTTCACTGCCCAAAGGCCGGCCGGTGGCTTGTGTGATAAGTCTGTGGTTTGTCTAATGGGCAGGCAGCCGCGTTATCCATCCAGACCGCTCCCGCCGGCACGCTGCTTCCCACGGGGAGAGCCAGCTCTGACCCTCTGTGGCTTCTGAGCTCCCGTCTTCACCACGGGGCCATCTGCGTGTCAGAAAGGTTTCGATTTTGTGGACAGGGCTGGTTTAGCTGCCCCGGTTTAGCTGAGGCAGAGGTCTGCAGAAACTGTCCAGAAACCCTTTAGTTCAGTTGATGTGCGTCTGGCCTCCGTTTCTGCCAGCCTGACTCCTCTCCCCTTGCACCCTCTCCCTTTTGTTTTCCAGCTTGATAGACAGAAGAGGATTTATTCAGCCGGATGTCGGGACCCCGTCCAGCCCGAAGAGCGAAGTCCCTTCCTTCGGAGCCAAGCCTGACACCAGCATGGTAGGAGGCATGCCGTAGCGGTGCTGTGATGTAGCCCCAAGCCTGCTGCGCCCGCACCTCGCTCCGGCCAGCTCCTTCACATCTCCCCGGCCTCAGGCGGGACAGCCCTGCGATGCAGAGCTGCCAAAGACTCAGTTGAGCCATACGTTGCCTTTTTTTTAATTATTATTGTTATTTATTTATTGGTTTTGTTTAATTGTTTCACTGTGATGTAGCCTGCCCGGACTCCCGATTGATGCAGGACCCTCAGGCTCGTGCAGAAAGCAGGGAACCCCCTGCACCTGGGAAGCAAACGGGTCTGGGAAGCCCCCGACCTCTAAACCTGGGGGGTTTGCTCCGTGTTCCCTGCACGGAGAGTGAAGGTGGGGCTGAGGATGGGAGGTGGGACTGGCGAAGGGTTCCCACTTGGAGCCGTGCTGCCGAGCCTCGTCCCCTGGGCTGGTGGAGGTGGGAGCTCCCTGGTGTCCCTGCTATTTCCACAAACACCTCATTCCTCTGTGCCAACACGGAGGGGCTGTTCTGTGTCTTAACAGCCGGGTTTTCACCTCGGCTCACTCCCAGAGCAACTTTTCTTTTCCAGCAGCTGCCATGCCTTGGTAGGTTGTGGGGAGACTGGCTCACAGCAGGCGTGGAGGCAGGGTAGGGGTCCCGGTGGATCCTGTTTTCTGTCTGGTCACCGGGGGAGTGCTGACAAGTTCCTCGTGTTTCCAGCAGGACAATGTTTTGCAGCAAGGACACAGGTTAGGAGGGCCCTCCTGTTTAGTGGGGGAGAGGAAACGCATGCACCATCCTGCAGCTCTCCCCACGAGATGCTGGCTACAGTTGTAAGGTTCGGGATCCTTAGCTTGCCAGGAAAGCCTGGCTGTAGCCTGCCTGCAGGAAGAATTAAAGGCTACAGAAAAGTGGGTGAGTTCCCAAGGGTCCAACCCACCCCAGAGGAAGCAGCAGGCGGGTGCTGGTCTCTGATAACCTCGTGTTGTGGTTTTGGTTTGGTTTTCTGGCCAGCAGACGAGAGCAGGGCTGTCCTCAGCACCTCAGGAGTGATTCCCGTGTGCCTCGGTGCATCCACGAGCATCGCTCCCGGCCCGCAGACACGGGCGAGTCGAGCTGGGCTGCCAGTTCTGTGGGTCGCCGACACTGGAGCGTGCGTGGAGGAGAATCACAAACCTTGTTAGCAATACTTGAATCGCGTTACTAAAAGCTGCTGGACAATTTTGCACAATTTGTAGATTTTTTTTCTACGTAGAACGTTTTATATTCGATGTAGGTAGCGTTGTGCATGTTAGCACCAGGGCAGAGGCTTGCAGTGTTTTGTGTCAAGCTGCCTGGTTAGGTTTTCTGTGAGTTAAACACACAAATTTCAGCCTTGGGCAGGGGCAGCAGCACATGTAGGGGGGCAGCCTGTCCCCGCTGAATTAGCCAGGGTTGTGCTGTTCACACCGTGAGTGACCGAGGCAGCCCTGAGGGATGTCAGCAGATGGCAGAGCAGCCTCTTCCCCTTGCCTTGCATTTCTGGCTTGTTGCAGGGGTCTCCCTGCTTGCTTGCCTTGTGGCCACCAGCTCTGCCTCTGCTCTGCGAAGAGCCAGAGCAGCAGCAGGAGCGCGGGGCAGGGCAGCTCCAGCACGGCTGCTGACCTCCACCTCGCAGCCTCCCCCCGTCCCCCAGCTTCCACCACCGGCCTCTGGCTCGCTTCGAGCCCGGCTGGCCCTGCCCAGAGCCTGGAAGCTGCTGAATTTCTGCCCCATCCCGGCAGGTGGCCCTCGCCGAGCACCGCGGGAGGCTCCCCGTGGCTGGGTGCCACCTCCCGGGCTGGGTGCTTCAGCCTGAAAGCCACCATTACCTCCTTGCTCCTGCTGCACTGATGGCCCCAAGGGGGCTTGTCCTTGCCTGCAGGGAGCCTCGGTGCCACCTTCCAGCAGCAGACCCGGGGACAGGACGGAGCAAGTGGTGCTGTGGGGAGAGGGTCTGCTGCCCAGAGCGGTGTGCGGGGGTGTTATCGGGGGCCAAACTTCTTCCTGTTCTTATTTAAACTGGTTTCCTTTGTTACTCGACGTAATAAAATTCTATTTTTAAAGAGTTAATTGCTTGGATTATTATTTTATTCCTTACAGACAAAGGGCAGGTGTCTCAGCCTTCAGGTCGGACGGCGCGTTAGTCACAGGGCTTGCCTGGAAGCTCCTAAAATCTCCCGCGGGATGGGGCCGCAAGGGACACTTAGCAGCAGTCAGAGCCAAGGGATTTTCCTGTCCCAGCTCTCCAGGAGAGCTCTGTCCTTTTCCGACCTGTCCTTTTCTGACCCATCCTTTTTCAACCCATCCAACCCAGCCCCCTCGCTGTGTACCCGCAGGCACTGCAGTGCGTAACCTCTGGTGTCTTCCCCAGGAGGACGCCTGCCAGGACTTTGCCATTTCCTGCACAGCCTGACGGGATGTGCTCCCTCCTGGGACGTTAGCCCTGCTTTCTGAGGGCTAGCTGGTAAGAAAGTGTTTTCTTCTCCTCACCCAGCCATCCACCCAAGTGATCCATCTCATCCCCACTGCATGGCCAGCTCCTTCCATGATCCCATCGCCTCCAGCTGCGTTGCCATCCGTGTGCCCCAAACCCCAACCACATCCCACCGGTGCGGGGCTGCGTGCGGAGGGGTTCCTGCAGCCTTGGAGAGGGGTGCGGGATGGTTTCCCCCTGCCAGACGGAGTCAGACAGTCTGTGGTGGTGCTCGGGGGATGATGTGCCCCAGGGACAGCTCAGCCTCAGGGCAGCGGTGCTGTGGATCTCAGGATTTGCTGGACGGAGCATGGTGGTTTGTGCTCAGTGGTTTGAGCTGCTGAGGTTGGAGGAATCCCCCAGCTGATGGGGAAATCTGGTGGTTGTGGTGAGCAGAGGGCTGGGAGCTGCATCTGATTCCTCACCCCAGCTCTGGTGTGCTTTAGCATTCAGTCCATCCCTCCCCTCCATCCCCCTGTGACTCCATTTGTCCTTTGGTGTGCCCGGAGCTGAGGTAAGTTCCCTTCAAGGCACGTTGGTGAATTAGCACAGCTTCGACTGCCCAGTGCCAGGGGCTGCAGTGCTGCCCTCTCCTTCTGTCCCTGCAGCTTGAGACGTGGCTGCAAGCATGGGGCTTTCTCCCTGCTGCTGTCTCATCCCCAGAACAGGTTGGATTTCTGTCCTCAGCATCTGCTGGGCATCTGGCAAACCGCTGCTGCTTCCTTCTAGTGTATTTCTGCTACTAACCCTCTCTTTCTCTTCCTCCCCTTCCCTTTCCCTGCTCTGGGGCCATCCAGCCTGCCGAGGGCAGCCGGCAGCCCTCTCTCTGCCTCTCTCGGAGCACCCCAAGGGAAGCCCAGACCCCGCGGGCAGTTCCCGAGATGACGACAGCCATCAGCACCGCCTGTGCCTCCGCTCTCCAGGGCTGCGCCTTCCTCCCTCCCACTGCCAGAGAAGGGGGAAAGCTGCCGTGTGCAAGGAAAAGCCTTCCTGGGCCGCCCTCCCACGGCTTCCGAGCTCAAAGCCATACAGCATCCCTCCCGAGTGCAATAACTGGAGTTCCTGCTGCCTCCCGGGGTGGGGAAAACCCCACACAACTGAGCCAGGGCCACCGGTGGCTCCCCATAACCAGCCTTACCCCCCACAGCCGGGGGCTCCCCACTGGGAGATGCCGGTTTTTGGGGGAGCAGGCTTGGTGTTGGGGCCGAGCTGCTGGTGTTACCCATCCAATCCCCCTGGGCTTTTCCCCAGCCCCTCTCCGAACCCCCATAGGAAGGGATTTGGTGTGTGGTCAGCGTTCGCCCTCCCAAACCCTGCCCCACAAGTTCCCCGTCTTACTGTTTGTGTTAGCGGGGCTCTGATTTAGGGGAAGGGTCCCCCCGTGGAGCCCCACGGGGCGGGAGATGCTCTGTGTGGTCCAGCTTAGAGCCCGGTAGGATTTGCCACCTATTTATGCCTTTGACTTTTGTAACAAAATAAAATTTCTCCTATTTCCTGTATGTCGGTGTCTGCCTGTGCTGTGGAGCTGCTTGTCCCTGTGCCTCATGAGGCGTGGAGGAGCCGAGGAGGGTTCCTGCCATGGGGTCGAGTGCTCCCCAAGCTCCGTTCTTGTACCGATGTCGGCCTCGTGGTGAGGCTCAGCCTCCCCCACCTTTAAGCAACCTTCTCCCTGCTGTCTTCCTCGCATCAACCCCCAGCAAAATTAATCAGTGTCCCCCCTACCCCACGCACCCACCCTGGCCCTTGAAATGCTGGGAGCGACCAGGGGAGCAGCGGAGCCCTGAGCACCCTCCCAGCGCCGCCGGGATCGGCCGCCAGCGGCCTCCTCCTGCCATGGCTGAGCCGCCGCAGCACCCAGCCCCAGCCCGCCGGCGGCATCGCCAGCCCAGCTCACGGGGCAGGCGGCACGTACCGGCCTGGGCAGCATGCCCTGGGGCTGGGCTTTAATTCTTCATCCCTCTGTCCCCGTTGGTACGCATTCGGGTGCTGCTCTGCCGCATCCGGAGCACCCATGGGTGCTGTGCGGGGTGACGCTGCGGCCGGGCTCACCCCCAGCCTTTGCCTCAGTGGGGCGCAGCGAGCTGGGGCTCTTCCCTTTACCCACCCCGCTTCTTTTCACAAAACCGGTAGAGCAGAATATTTTTGCGGCCTCTTCGTAGCTAATTGCAACCTAAATTTGGCAGCGGCTCAGCGCTTTTGGCAGGGGCCGGCGACAGGAGGCAGCTGAGCCAAGGCCGAGCGACCCCCCCCTCACAGAGCTCACCCTGCTGCTTCCCATGGCCCTGGGGGGGTCCTGCCCGGTTGCCCCCCACTAAGGGACCCATTTTTGTGATGGGAGGAGGTGGCGGTCAGAGGGCTGGGCCTCCCACCAGGGTTGGGGCTCCCACCCCATGTATGGAGGCTTTTGTGGTGTCTTGAGGGGTTTTAGGGGGTCTCTGGGGTCTCACTGGGCAGTGTGGCTGTGGGGAGCACCCCACCTGCCCCCACTCAGACACGAGGCAGGCCCAGGAAGGTGTTCCTTTGAAACCACAACCTCTGAGCGGCCATTTGGTCCGAAAAGCCTTTCTATGGCTTAGCAAGACCATCTGTGCTCTCATCGCTCTCCATCTGGGCACCGCACATGGCACTGGCACCCCAAACCCCACATCTCCCATCACCAGTGCCCTGAGACACCCCAAGCCCCCAGAGCATTGCAGGGAAGGCCTGGGTGTACTGGGGTTGGAGCTATTCTGCGATGCACACAGTCAAGAAAAGCAGCTCTGGCCTTCCTCCCATCCCCATCATCCCCATCAGGGCCAAGGAAAGCATGGCGTGATGCTGATAAAACAGAGGGCCACAGTCCCATACACCCGGCCGGCCCTTCCCGCATGCTCCAGCCTGGCCGAGAGCGGGGCCCCGCATGGGCTGCAGCAGCGCCGGGCGTCTGCCAGCAGCAGCCGGCGTGTGGGAACAGGCTTAATCAGGCTGAGAGCGAAACTGCAGCGCAACAACGCCGAGCGCAGATCCTAATCTGGGCAGAGCAAGCACCTACAGCGAGCTTTTGGAAAAAAAAAAAAAAAAAAAAAAAAAAAAAAAAAAGGAAAGAAAAAGAAGAAGAAGAAAAAAACCAACCCCCCCCAAAGCCCAAACGCTTCTAAAGCAGTGTGAAGGGATCAAACCGGTCACTGGTGAGATGCTCCAGCTGGGCTGTGGCAAGGGAGACGCGGCACTGGGTCAGCAGGGAGAGGCAAAAGAAATCTCAAAGGGGTCTGCAGGGTTTGGGGGCTGTCAGCTCAGTGTTATGTTTTTTTGGGGGGGTTGTTTGGTGGCATTTTTGGATGGTTTTCAGGCCAGGGCCTGGCGTTTCCAAGGGCCAGGGCGATTCCCCTGATCTGGGCAGTGTGGAGGAGCCGGGAACGCCCCAGCCCCGATCCCGATCCCGATCCCTGCAGCGGTGCTTGGGCAAGGCAAAGGCTGCTCCTTCTGCCTCGGTTTCCCCACCTGTGGGAATAAATACCTGCCCTTCAAGCCCTCACAATTACCAGAGAGTTAATCACCACGTAAAAATGACAGCGATAGGATTTTTGGGGAGGAGACCATCTTTACAACAGGGCCCACCCCGTGCCCTGTTTCTCTGGGGGGGTGGGGGGAAACACACCAGGCACTTCTGCTTCACCCCCAAAACGCCGACTCCACCACTCCCCATTCCAAGTACTTCCAGCAGCCCGGAATGGGTCCCCCATTGATCCAGGGGTGGGGTTGGGGTTCCCCAGGGACCCCGGGACATTCCTGGGATCAGCCTCATCCTCCTGGCACCCCAGGGACCCAGAGCCCGGGGCGAGGGCAGGGCGGGGGCCGCCTGCTCGCCCCTTCCCCAGCGCCTCGCCGCCTCAGGGCGCGATGAATCATGGCAATTTTCCTTTTAAGGCCGGGCTCGGCGGGGAGGAAGCAGAGGAGGAGGAGGCCGCTCCTTCGGCCTCGCTGGCTCCTCCCGCTCTCGCTCGGGGCTCCGACGCCCAGCCAAAAGCGAATCCGGGCGGCGAGGCTCAGCAGAGGCTCCGACGGCTCCCGGCCCGCTCCTCGCCCCAGCGTCTGTCCTGCGCGCCCGTCCGCGTCCCCAGCCATGGCAAGAAACCACCAAGTGCAGAAGGCCAAGCTGGCCGAGCAGGCTGAGCGCTATGAGGACATGGCGGACTTCATGAAGGCGGTGGTGGAGCACGGGGACGAGCTGTCCAACGAGGAGCGCAACCTCCTCTCCGTCGCCTACAAGAACGTGGTGGGGTGCCAGCGCTCGGCCTGGAGGGTCATCTCCAGCATCGAGCACAAAACCGAAGAGGGGGACGACAAGGCACAGCTGGTGAACGAGTACCGGGAGAAGGTGGAAGAGGAGCTGAAGAGCGTCTGCAATGTCGTCCTGGGCTTGCTGGACAAGTATCTCATCAAGAAGGTCAGCGACCCCGAGAGCAGGGTCTTCTACCTGAAGATGAAGGGAGACTACTTCCGATACCTGGCCGAGGTGGCCACAGGGAACGACCGCCAGGAGACGATAGACAAAGCCCAGAAGGCGTACCAAGAGGCCATGGACATCAGTAAAAAGGAGATGCAGCCCACGAACCCCATCCGCCTGGGGCTGGCCCTCAACTTCTCCGTCTTCCACTACGAGATCGCCAACGCCCCCGAGCAGGCCATCTCGCTGGCCAAGACCACCTTCGACGAGGCCATGGGGGACCTGCACACGCTCAGCGAAGACTCCTACAAGGACAGCACCCTCATCATGCAGCTGCTCAGGGACAACCTCACGTTATGGACAGCCGAGTGCGCGGGCGAAGACGGCGGCGAGGCTGGTGAAGAGCCCAAGAACTGAACGGCCCCCGCGGGGCCAGGGACCGGCGGCCCCCACCTTCTTCCCCCCCCCCCCCCCCAGGTTGGGTGCCGGAGCTGGGGCCGGGTTTTGCTGGGGTGGTTTTGGCAGGTCCCCCCCGTTCCCTCTCCCTCATGCTCTTTTCTTGGTGGGAGGGAGGAAGGGGGATGCCTCCATCTCCCTTCCTAGAGCACTGCCAGCCCCCCCCCCATCCCCCCAAATTTAACATTTTAGATGGAAGTGGGGAGTCAGCCTGGTTCGTGGCACCTCCAAACCCACCATCCCGGGGTTGGGGGAGGCTGGAGCCATGCTGCCGGTCCCCCGAGGCGGCGGGAGGAGGTGATGGGACGGGATGGGGAAAAGAGAAAAGGGGGGCGAAGGGGGGGGGGGTGTCGTGAATCGCCAAAACCTCTGTGCGTCTCTAATAAACCGTCTCGTGCACGCCTGCCTCTGTGGTTGCCTTGTCTCTCCTCCCTGCGCACATGCCCAGGCAGCTCCTGCAGCCGCCAGGCACCGGCATTGCCTCCTGCCCCACCATGCCGGGGAGTGGCCGGGGTCCGCAGCCCCTCTCCAGAGCACCCATCTGGCTGCTTGCATCCCCCCCAGCCCTGCAGTGAGGTGTCGGGGTGCTCAGTGAGCCCTGAGCCTTGGGGGGTGCCGGGAAAGGGCTCTCCAGGTGGGGTTTCCAAGGGGAGAAGTTTTGGGTAGCCCTGGTAAGAGAGCTGCAGTGATGTCTCAGGTCCCCAGCCCTGCAGCAGGTTGTCCCCACCCTGTTGTGTCCTCATCCCTGTGGTGTCCCTGTCTCCATCTGTGTTATCCTCATCCCTGTGGTGTTCCCATCCCTGTGTTATCCCCATTCCTGTGGTGTCCTCATCCCCAGGGTGTCCCCATCCCTGTGGTGTCCCCATCTCTAGGATGTCCCCATCCCCATGGTGCCCCCATCCCCATCATACAACACCCGATGCCCCAAAACCCGTGGCCAAGGGACTTTTGTGCAAGCAGGGGACAGTCACCAGGTTCCCCCCAGGCTCTCCTCCATGGCTAAAGCGGGGGTTCTCCCGAAACAGCGACACGGGGAGGGACACCATGTCCTCCCCATCAGGGTGGGGACGTCCCCATGGAGGCCTGGATGCACCGGTGCAGGAGGAAAGCTCAGCACTTCTGGCCCTGGCACCTGGCCACAGTGAAGGGCGCAGCTCACAGAGCGCAAGTTTCAACATGAGAGGCTCATTACAATAAAATACAGTCACGGCACCCTGGGCTATGAGCTCATCAGATCAAGCGCAGCAGGGCTGGGCCGCGCTGGGCAGGACCCGGCCTTTGATGGGAAACGCCGGGATGCCGGGAGGAAGCGCGCTGTGACTCAGGGTGCGCCGCCTCTGCGGGGTCCCTGCTTGCGGACACCCCTCACCGGGCTTAAGCACGACCAAACCCGGGGTTTTGGGGTCTGGGGGAAACCGAGGCATGGCAGGGAAGAGACCCAGGGGGTGCAGGGTGAAGTTGGTGCCGTGGTGAGGTTCGAGCGGGCTCCGCCGTGGGAACGCGTTGGCTGTGGGAGGCTGCGCGAAGCAGAACCTGCTCGCCCGGCCGCAGCTCCCGGGGCAGAGCCGGATCAGCGCCCTGAGGGGCACTGCTGCAGGGGGGGCCCTGCGAGCCCCAGCCCCAAAACCAGGCAGGAGATGAGGCACAAAACCTGGGGCTGAGGATGGAGGATGGGGTCTTAAGGGTCCTGCTTGGGAAGGTCCCTTGGAGTTGGTGGGAACGGAGCCGGTTCACTTGGTGGGGGGGGGGGCCAGTGAGGGGCCCCTCTGCTTGGCCTCCACCTGGCCTTGAGCACACCCAGCCTGGGAACCGGCCCCAGACTTGTAATTAGCCAAAGTAGGGCCGGCAGACGTGAAAAACGAGCCGCAGGCCCTCGCTGGCCCCTGACCCCAAGGGTTGGGGACACAGGGAGGGGACAGCAGGGCTGGTGGTGCCCAGAGTGGTTCCAGCCCGGTGGGACACAGGGACGGCCATCGGTCCCTGCTATTTTCAGGGGCTGGAAAGGCTGGAGGACGACAATGTGGCCTCCCAGGAGGAGGTAAACGGGCAGCCACAGATTTTGGCAGCGCCCCAAATTGCAGTGTGGCGGGGCCGTGTAGGAGGTGATGCTCTCCAGCCTCTCAGCCGGTCCGGTGGCTTTTTGGGGCTGGGAGGGAGCCCCCGGGCCTCACAACACCGCTGTCAGCAGCTGTGCACCGCCTGTCCCTGTCCTTATCCCCCCCTCAGCCAGATGGAGGATGCTCCAGCATCCCTGGCACCGCTCAGGAACAGGGCACAGCAGAGCCATGCACTGGGATTTTAGTGTCTGGAGCACCAGCAGAGCAAAGGGACTTGGGGTGCCTGGGGCCAGGGAGTGTCCCCAGCCCAGAGCCGCCCTGGGAAGGGCTGGGGACAGGCTCTGGGAGCAGGGACCTGCCCCAGCCCCATGCCCTGGGGCTGCCTCCCCCGTGCCATGGCTAGTAGCCATGGGTTTAAGGCTACCGAAACGGGTTTCTGCTGCCCTGACCACGCTGCCTGCAAAATCTGGAGGGTGGCAGGCCCCACAGCCAGGCTTGTCCCTTGTCCCCAGGCAGGTTTTGGGTGGGTGGCAGTGGCTTAGCCCCCCCTCATGGGGATTTAGGATGGTGGCTTTTGAGGTGCCTGTGGTGGGTGCTGCCCTAACAAGTGTCTTGGGGGACCCCCAGGCTGGTGGTGGTGGGGCTGCTCTGGTTTTGGGCAGGCATTTGGGATGGGTGCAGTGCCTGGAGGTGTCTGTGAGTCTGTCCATGCACTGCCCAGCCCCACGAGGCTGAGCCATGGCGTGCCCACACCAGCCCCAAACACTTGCCATTTCATCCCAGGACCCAATAATTTGTGTCCCTTGTGCTTCAAGGCCAGGGACGGGGGTGGAAGCAGCGGGCACACACCACACCCCTTCTCAGCACCTGCAGCCGAAGCCCCCACCCATTCCCCATCCCCAGTGCCGGGGTGGCTGCATCACCTAGAGGGGGGCCGGGGCAGAAAGGCCCAGCTCAGCCCAGAGCCGGGCCCCCCAGGGCCGTGCCTCCGTGACGGTGACTAATGCTGGCCCCGTGCCCGATTGCTCAACGGGGAGCGACGGGAGCCAGGGTGTCACCTCCCTCAGCCCCCGGAGCCGTCCCCTCCCGGCGTGGGGACGTGCGGGCGCAGGACCCGGCTGCAGAGCCACCCTCAGCACTTCTCAGCAGAGCTTCCCCGGGCTCAGGGCTTCGCGTTGCCTCGGATTTTTTCATTTTGTTCAGCGCAGCACTGCAGGGCTGGGGTTGCAGATGCTGCACGGGGATTAAAGCGCCAAAGCAGAGCGGCCACAAAGGCTTTGATGGCTCTTGCATAACTCTGGCTTGACCTGACCGTACCCTTTTAAGCCACCAAATCTCTCAAAGCCATGAAAAATCAGCCATAAAGTTCACTTTTTTTTTTAATGCTCATGTCTTCCATCCCTTTATAGCAACTGCAGGGCTCAAAGATGACCGGGAGGAGCCCACAGGACCGACACAAGGCTGGAGTTTCGCTTCTGGTTATGGTTAGATTGGCTCTCAGCCCTGCAGCCCGAGATAGCACTGAGAGGCAGCTGCCAGGTTTCAGCCAGGAATACCCAGGGAAGCCCCTGGGCTCTCAGGGAAAGTGCTCACGTAGGGGCAGGAGACAGGAATTTGACTTCTATTTGAAATGTCTTTCATCACGTACTGATCCGGCTAAATACAAGCACGTCTGTGTGTGCAGAATCATGTGTTTTCAACCCTTTCTTCCCGAGTGTGTCTTGTCTGGATTTTTCCAAATGATGGCCACAAAGCTGTGGAAAGGAAAAATTAAATTCCCTGCCTGCTAGGCAAGACCCCAGGCCATTTTTTGATAGCGAGCCACTGGTCTGTAGTTGCACTGTGAAGGGCCAAAGCAAGGAGCTGTGCTACTTTCTGCAAGGTCTTGGGCAGAATGCTGCTCGAGCTGCTTCCCACCACCCCAACCTCCCCAGCACCCCTGGTCCCAAGCTGTCATCTGCAGTTAGGACGTGGAACATGTAGCTTTTGAGGTCTGGGGGCTGCTGCTGTCAGGATGTATTATTATAATTATGTAGGAAATGGGTAAGCCCCAGGATTCAGGATTTGGAAGGTATTGCAGAAAGAAAGCCCAGAAAAAGGTGGCTGAAAGCAGACAAGCCAGCAGCCGGGGAAGGACGCAGATGGAAATGATGTGCTCCAACCTCCCGCTGAGTCACACAGGGTCTTTCTTAATCAAAAGCTCCCAAAAGCCGCGTTTGCAGTTTCTGCACCGCTGTCAGCGCGCTGCGTGCGCACCGAACGCCAGCGCTCAGCCCCTGGAGAGGCGCGCACGGGAAGTGACCTGCTTTCACATCCCACAGCCGCTCTTCCCTGCTCCCTCCAGCAAAGACTTTGTCTGTTCTCAGGCAGATCATAGAGGAACGCGACGTCGCAAACACGGCACATTTCTGCAAAGTACACAACGCACCAGCTGCTGTGACGTTCCCACCAGAGGCTTTTTAGCCCGGGGCTTTGTAGGACTCGGTTTTATTTATTCAGGTTCAGCAAACTCACAAGATGAAAGCGAGACGAAGAAGTGTTTTATTAAGAAAGAGTCCATCATTATTTTTTAAAAAAAGAAAAACAATCCTCTTTCTGTCCTCCTTGAGACAGATTGGAGGCTTCTCAGCCTGGATATTCCTATGAGGACTGCGTACAACCCTCCTAGGCAGTAAACCAAGAACTTGTGTCAAGTCTCGCTATAAAAGAGACAACTCAAACTGATTTTTCTTTTTTTCTGGCTCCATCTTGGTCGTGATGGGGAGGAGGAGACTTGGCAAAGGTCAGTCTCCTTTACCTGGCTTCTCTTCTCTTGCTACCCATGCCTTCCCCTGGCTGAATCTCCCTTGCTTGCCTTGCTCTCAGCCACAGCCCTTCCACAAAAAACGCTGCTCTGCGCAGTGGGGCTGAAGCACAAGAGGTCAAATCCCCACAGCAAGGGAGTCCGGAAGCCAGACTTCTGCATGGAAAGGCTTTCACTTGGTCTGAGTCAGACGACACGGAGCCTCCCTTCGACTCCCGGCAGGGAAAGGAGAGCTGTCAGAGCAGAGAGCAGCTGCGGCAGAGGTGGGTGTGTTACATATCCATCACTTCTTCTTCCACGGTCTTGTCCCGAGATTGCACATACTTCTCCTGCACTGCAAGTGTGCTGATAACACGCTAATTAAGGAAAACAAGGCAGCAGGGCAGGGCTCAAACACTCCCTTCTGCGAGGAGCTCTAACGTTCTCAGCGAGGAACCAACCCCAACATTATCCCGAAGGCTGGCAGGAAGACAGCAGCACTGGCAGCAGCACGCATCACCTGAGTTATTTCTGGCTCGGGCTGATCCCAGACTTGACAAGTACAGGAGAATCAATTGTATGGTTTGGACAAAATGCAACGAAACAGTCCAAGTGAGTTTGAAGGAAAGGAAAGTTGTCAGAAGATTCCTCCCACGTTTACACTATCAATTAGCGATAAATGTGGTGGCTTTGGCGTGGACAGATGCTGCGTGCTAAGGGCTGGGCTGAGCTCTACTGACTCGCTGCCTGTAAATCACCGAACAGCATCAGATGTCACAAATAACCTGCGAGCTGCCCTACCACCTCCAGTCCCTCTTCCCCAGCCCATACAGGAGAAATTAAAACTCAACGCAACCGAGGAGCAGTGAAGGATACGAAGTGAAGTGGAAATCGGCTCCCACTGCTGCCGACATCAGGGCTTCCAGGCTCCTGTGCTCCTGGTCTCCAAAGGAGTAGCCGTTGGCTTTGTCCACCGCCTGCATCACCTGCCGCATGCTCTCCTTATCCTGAAAGGGAGGAAGATGACGCACAGGGAACCTGGTCCTCCCCGGAGGCAGGAGCTCACGCAGGGCTTTACCGCAGATTTTCCCGAGGCTCAGGGCCACCCAAACAGCACCCAAAGCCCCAATGACGCTTCCCTGCCTCCCTGAGCCCAGAGGGGTGACAGGACAAGGGATGTCCTGTCCTCCCCCTTGGGGTCGGAATACGTGATGGGCTGACACCCTCCACCCTCTCACTCCCTTTCATCACCTCTCAGCCTATCTCCCTTTGTCGACACCAACTACAGAATTAACATTTTCAGCCCTTCCTCACAGAGGTACTCCTCCCAACTTCAAATTATTTTGTGCTCCCTGACTTAACGACGTTCCAGGTAATAGTTTGCTCGGAACTGAAATGCAGGTTCAGAAGACCTGAACGAAGGGGGAGTCTTAATTCCCCACCCCAGGTCACAAGGCCCACGTAGCCCCGAGCTCATTAGCTTTTCCTTTTCCTTTGGCTGCCACAGAACATTTACAAGTCTGGGTGCATGTCACTGTCCTCCTACAACCCTGAATCTCTTCACAGCAAAGCTTTTCAGCCCTCATGGCTCTATTTTTCACAGCCAGTTTTGGGGGGGGCAGGAGCAGGCAGAGGCAATGCTGGATTTTGTGGGTCGCCCTTGCAGAACTCATCTTTCCTCCTGCTTTTGAAAGCCCAGCTTTACTCTAGCTGCCACCAAACATGCTGGCTACGCATCCAGCTCTCCCTGTTCTCTCTGCCCTTCTCCTCCTGCTGCATCACCTGGACGTTGAGCGGAACGAAGGACACCAGGCTGTAGTCCTCGATCACCTCCACCAGCTTCGCGTTGAGGCGGCGGTAATTTCTGAAGAAGGGGTCAGAAGCCAAATGGTCAACCAAGTAAGAGAGGTCCAGGACCTCTGTGTAATAATCCAGGTTGAAAGCTGCAGGGAAACAGCAAGAATCTCTGAAGGCAATTTGTAAATATTGATGATTCCCCGGCCGGAGCATGCCACCAAGAACCCAGTGAGACTTGCACCACTTCCCTGACCCAAAAAAACCCCATACCCAAGCAACTAATCTGCATCTGAGGCTGCCCCGCTCCACGTCTCCCTCTCAGCAAAGTCTCTTACCCAGCTTGCCGTACTGCTCGATCAGGTCCATCTTGGAGAGGACGTTCACGTGGGGCAGTTCCACGTGCAGCATGGTGGAGAGCGACGTGCAGAGCACGGAGATGAACTTGCCGGGGTCTGTGCAGTAGTGAGAATCCACCAAATGCACCGCAGCCAGCTGGGGAGCGAAGGCAGAGGGACAGCACAAGGTCAGACCTAGCAAAGAGCTCATCCTCTTGCTTTTGGGACAGTCTGAGAACGACAACCCGTTCAGCTCTAACTACAACCACACAGACTCCTATGTAGGGAAAATTACCACCTACCTGTGTACATAAAACACCCTATGTGAATATACGATTGCTCATACATGCACAGATCCACCTATCTCCACTTTCACACCCGTGGACCACCTGGGGGATTCAGGACTGAGGGTGCTGATGCACAGAAAGGGCTGTGGGAAGGCTTCTGGCATGCCAGGCTGCAAGAGCAGCACTTAAGGACACTGTTAAACCGTGCGACTGCTCTCCTGTTTCTCAGGGCTTCCTTCTTTGCAGATGAAGTTTCCCTCCTTGTCTGTACTCCGCAGGTTTTTGGGGTGGCAGCTGGGCTGCCTCTCCTTCTGAACTACACGACTACCTGAAGATTTCCACGCTCCCCACAGGAATGCTCACGCACAGCATACGCTCGGCAGCACTAACCGTAGCACACCTCACTCGACAAGGGAGAAACAATTGTCATGCGGTTTGAAATAATAATTAATAATTAAATTAATGAGTCGTTTGATTCCCTGTGTTTCATGCAGCTGTAACAATGTGGTCTGAGATCTCTGTTAAGTTACTGCCTGTTACACAATGTTACTCAAAGTCAGGGCTCTGTAGTCGAGAGTGGCTGAGTCACGGCTCTGCTTTTGCAGCAAAAAAAAAACCCGCCAGTTTGAAGCTCACAGGCAGGTGGAAGCACTCCAGTGAGCACCAAAACAGGAGCGTAACTATCTTTTTTTTAGTGACTACAATTTCATGTACATTTATTTGAATAAAAATGAATTGTAATGTACAGATTCCCAGTGACATTCTCAAGCAGATGAACTTGCCGTTCTTGCTCACGCCGTACATGGTTTGCACATTCATGGTTTGGCCCAAATGCAAAACAAATGCAACGTAGGCAAGTTAGCTTGGTTATGGGACTCTTCTCACCTGCACTTCCTAATTTGCATCTTCCATTGTGCAAGAAAGCACAGAGCACGTATTACAATGTGCACAGCGATTTGGTTTGGCTGCAGGAGTGGCAGGTAGGGCCTGAGATGACACCCGAATTTCTCACAGCGCGATGCAAAGGATCCCCCACTCACCCTGCATGCACATCTCCCTCCCTGCTCCAAAACACAGCACCGACAGATAAAGCACATGAGCTCTGTGGACAGGACCTTCAAGAAGAGTAAGACTGGGAGGAAGGAATCTGTTTCTGTTCATGGTAATGACACTGCATTAAACGCCCTGCACAAGCTGCTCTTGCCAATCCCTCCAAGCACAAAATGGGGACACATTCCTCCTCCCCCGATAAAGCACTTTCACATGAAAGGGCAAACAGGTTAGTGAAGAAAACAGTCATTAGTACCCACATCCACAACCAAAAGCCCCAACTACATGGTACACAGCTCCTGAGCCCCTTGGACAAGGGCAGTGCTGGGTGCTGATCCCAGCTCCCCGCGGAGCCCAGAACCCACCCTGAAATTCCACTTGGCCATCTGGGCAAAGACGTTCTTCAGGGCACTGTGGTGGGTGTAGAGCTCTACCTGCCCCGGGCAGTCAAACAAGTAGTAGTGACCCCTGAAGGCGGCCAGCTTCTCCTGCAGCCAGTCGAGGTTGGCCTCCAGGTACTCCATGCAGTAGATGAGCCCCCCGTTGGGGCCCAGCTTCAAGTTCTCCATCACGTCGGGCAGGGTGATGAGCTCGGAGATGTCCACGGCGCACGGGTAGGGCATCCCCTCGTTGGCGGGGTCCAGGTTCACCACGGCCACCTTGCGCCCGATCCTGCCCATGAACTCCTGCATGCCGTGGCAGTAGGTCGTCTTCCCGGAGCCCGGCGGCCCGATCACCACCTGGCCGAAGGCCAGCGAGCTCCCCTTGCTGCCCTCAGACATGTCGGCTCATTTCCTTCTCCTAGGCAAGGAAGGAAAAGCTCCCATTTACCATCTCGTTTGCATTTATAAGAACACCGTCGGCTGGGTCTTAGGCCCAGCAGGGAATGCACAGCCAAGGAGCAGGAGGAGAGGAAGGGAAAGTGATGCTGTGTGAGTGCTGCTTCTGCTCACTGCTGTCACCCCCTGCATCAGGGTCTGGCCACTGTGCTATCTGTGTCAGCCCCTGCCCACCCAGCCCTCATGCCATGGCTAAAAACAGGCACAAAACCCCAACCAGAGCTGCAGGGCTGTGCTGTAGGGCACAGATCCCTTCTCCTGCCTGTCTTTGGGGTGAATTTACCCCGGCTGGGCCCTTCCCGGTGTGCCAGCACCCCTATATTCCCTCAGTGGGTGCAGCATGTCCCCAGGCCCCTCTTCCAGTCCTGTGTCCCCATGTCCTGACCCTCCACGTCCCCTCCGTCCCCCTTCCTCCCCTCTTTGCCCCCACGTCCCCTCCTTCTCCACCTACCCCCTCTTCTCCCCATGTCCCCACATCCCCTCTCCCCACACCCCATTTCCCCACACCGTCCCCTCTCCCCACATCACCCTGTCTCCCCCCACCCCAATTTCCCCCCTGC
>CM021787.1:2794653-2827268 GCA_011076525.1 Nettapus auritus | reverse complement strand
CGCCCCCTGGCGGCCGGAGGGACGCGGAGCAGCCGGGACTCGAACCCGCGCCGCAACGGCTCCGAGCCCCGGCTCCGCGAGTTCGAATCCCGGCCCCGGCGCTTCCCCACCCGCACACACCCAGCCCCTCGGTGTAACCCCACCAAAGTGAGATCACTCTGTATGGTCCCTAAAGCGTTTAATCAAAGAGTGCAAAGTCAGCAAAAGGGCCAAGCCAGAGCCCGCCGGCACACAGGACACCTAATCCACATTTAACGCCGCAATACCGGGTCACCGGGATGAAAGCTCTCAGGTCAGGGGACTCTGCAGCCTGCAATCGGTCTTGGAATGCCATGGAAAGAAGCAGCCGCTACGCTCAACCACAGGGAGACGCCTCCCAAAGGCTGCCAGGGCGCGTCTTTCATCCCGGTGAGTTTCTCCCGGGACTGTGGGATCGTCACGCCCAAGCAAGATGAAGCTGCGGGCCAGCAGCAAGCTTTCTGCAGGACAGTTACGTTGCCACAGCTGGCCCTGTCTGTACTTGTCCTCCCCTAGGTCTCAAGGATCCATGATCTACGAGCTCTAGTTTTTGGGATGAGCTGGCTGCAGACCTAGCAGACACAGGCTCAGCTGATCCAGGCAGCAGTATTAGGTTTAAAGCTCCAGAATAAAATGCAACACCCACCCCACTCCCAGTGAACAAATATTTCCCCTCTCACTAGATTGGTTCAAGGAAGAAAAAAAAAAAAAAGACAACCAGGTTGTTTGTTTTTTAAAGACGCTTTCTTCCAAAAATAAATATATAAACATCCTGCTCCAGACTCAAGACCAGCAGGAGCCAGCCTGCGGTTGACAGGAGGAGCACTAGTTAAAAAAAATAAAATAAAAAGCTCTGACAGTCTTTATTCAGGGTGACTGGGCACTGAAGCTCTCCAGAGTGCCCCGCGATGCCCGGACAAACGGCATGTCCTGTCTGTACTTCATGGCAGTGGGTGGCTGGCGCCTGAGGAGCTGGTCACCGCTGTCCATGGGGTCAGGGTCATCGTAGATGGTTGAGATGAGGACAGAAGCGTCCCGCCGGGGCTTCTTCACCTTGCTGAACGTTGGCAGTTTCTCCCCGTGGTATCTAGAAGGAAGCAGGTGGTGTTAGGTCCAACACTGAGGCAGCGGGACACCCCTGTAACCCCAGACTGTCTCCTCCACGTGCTACAAGGGAGGAATGAGCTGGTTGTCCTGTTCCTGTCTACAAAATGTCCTTAGAACAAGAGCTAGCCCTCGAGGCACACAGGTCTTGCTCAGGTCACTTGGGCTTTCCCTACAAAAAAACTTAGCAGAGATGACCCTTAATTCCTGAGCACAGCTCTTCCGTGCTTTTGTGATGCAGGAGCCTGAAAATGGTTCCACTTCTTCTGATCTAGCACAAGCCCCTTCATGAATGCTGGACTGCTAGGACAAGCAATGCATTCAGTTCTGGACGGGGGACAGCGGATCCCTGGGACAGCCTTACTGTTCTGGTTCACACTCCACCCCTTTTGCTGCCATTTAGCTGTAGTAGCAGCTCCGAGAGCCCACGCAGAGGCTCTAAACACAGGCTGGCAGGGCAGGGCACTTACCCCAACCCCCTCTTGCATCTGGGATTCTGACCCTCGTTGTCCAGAGCTTCAGCCATTCCAGACTTGCTGCTCCCCAGCCCCTGCCCTTCCATCCAGCCCTGCTGCTCCAGCACCTTCCTGCCAAAGCCCTGGGAGAGGAGAAAAAATAGAAATAAAAATCAGAGTTGCTGGACAAAGCCCATCTTCATCTCCCAGAACCCTCCTCCTCCAAGACCCACACCCTCTGAGCACTGCCACCCTTCCCGTCTTGCCCCATCCACTCCGGAGCACGTATCCAAAGCTCACCTTGGTGTATCTCTCAAAGGTGCCGATTTGCTGCCCTGAAACAGAGCCATCCTCCAAGCCATCCCGGAGTCTCCGTTCCAACCACATCTGGACCGAGTCCCGAGCGTCCTTATCGCCTCCATCTAAGGAGAGAGAAGCAGGAGTCAGAGCAGCACAGCTCAGGAAAGCTGTTTGCTGCTGTGATTTCCCCCAGAGCAGCACACAACAAGGAGGCAGAACCTGTTCTTTTTGGCATCTCTCACAGCCAGATGAGAAAAATGTTGTTTCAAGTGCTCTGACATCTTGGACGCTTTCAAAGGATGACAGAGCCAAAGCGTTCCCCACGTCAGAAATTCTGCAGGGTCAGAACTTCCCAACCTCCCCCGTTTCCTGAGGAGTTTTTCCAAGCTCAGATACCTTTGTCATAGTAGACGCTCATGTCCACATCCCAGTCATCCGCAGTCTGCTCATCAAAGTCTGCCAAGAGAAGGAAAGAACCAGTTTTGGTGGTGGCTGTGGAAGTCTGACAAAGAAGAGCTGCTTGCTGGTGGCCAAACCCCCTCATTTCTCTAACAAAATGGGAAGGAATGGGTATTAGAGACTACACAAGCCACTGGCAGCCTACCCAAGAGGCTGCCAGTAGGACCAGAGCGGTCTCTAGTAATTGGACTGGTTTTGTGATCAAGGGGAGGTTTAAAAAGTGATGGCAAGATGCCTGCCTACATCTGCAGCTGAACTGGAAGGGTTGTACCCGATTTACCTGCTCCTGCAGGCTGGGCCCCCAGTCCCCTGCCTGTGGTGGTTAGTTTGTAGCTCAGTGACACGGACGCCACCATTACCTCCATTCTCCTCCCGCCAGTACTGAGCATCCGTGTAGAAGACGAGGCCGGAGCCTCCTTTCTCCCACTTCAGCTCAATCTCCTCCTCAAAGAGCCGCTCCTCCACGCGGTCCTGCTTCGTCACGTCCTCGTGCAGAGCCTCGTGCCGCTCCCACTCCTCACAGGTGTCGTCGTCCTGCAAAGGAAGCAGCGAGAGGTGGGCGACACCAGCAGCACAGAGCCTCCTTTCCGCTCCCCTGACCCTCGCGGCCCGTTGCAACGCCTCCCCTACGAAACAGCTTTGTCGACAGAGCTCGTCTCAGCCTGCTGCTTTCAGGCACTGACACGACCGGCGCTGATGACCTCATTCCCCTGACTAATGCCATCTTCAGAGTCAGCAGACACAAGTGGTGAAAAATACCACATCACACCCACTTCACGGCATGCTTTCAGCAGCGTACCCGATCCGTAACGCGGAGATGCCCATTTAAGGAGCAGGTGTGTTGTACGTAAAGTCAGCACTAGCAACAAATTAATTCCACTCCAGTCGATCCCTAAAGAGATTGTATCAGCTCCAGAAGAGAAGCTGGCTGGCACCGCCACAGATCAGGCTGACAGCTTTATGCTGCCTGCCCAGTTTTGGGCACAGCCCTTCCAGGGAGACGTTAACCAGCTAAAAAATAGCCGAAAGAACAGCTAGAGATCCAGGAAACGGAGCCTGTGAGAAACAGAGGAGCAGAGTTGCTTAGCCTGGAGAAGAAAAGACCGAAGGCAGCCGTTGAATAAGAAGTCTGTAAAGGAGGGAACAAAGTGTTCTCTGTGCCCGCTGTTGCTAGGAGAACCTAATGGAATAAAATTGCAGCAAACATTTGCCATACGAGTTAGTTCTGGCGTAAAGTGGCAGGACAGTCAAGAACGGGAACGGCTTGCCTCGGGACTGTGCTGCCTCTGTAATGACACAGGTTTGGGCGAACAGGCTAGACAGACGTCTGTTGGGGGGAGCGAGATAGTCTCTGGAGAGCCAGTCCAGCCCAGTTTTCTAGGAGTCTTTGTCAGGAAAGCCATTTTTCTCTGAATGACTAACTTGTACTGCAGGAGCATTCGAGGTCAACCACTTGTGCTGCTCTGCGTGTCGTTGCCAGAGCCCTAACGTGCTCCCCCGACTCCAGCCACCTCATTTACAAGCAGAGCCAGACCAACCGGCCACACAGCAAGCAGAGCCCTCCTGCAGCACCAGCTGCAGCCTGCACTCACTTCTCTGGACCAAACCCTTCATGCTGAAACCCAAAAGCAGCTCAACTTGGACGAGCTGTTTCAGAGGTGTTAACGTCTGCACTGCTACATGCGCTGAGGGGCTCATCAAGTTGTGAAGAGCTCCATTTAACACCATTTTCAGACAAGTGATTTATACAATACAATCAAAAGATTAAAAATGAGCTCTGAGAGCTCATCAGCCCCCTCAGCTTTGCAGGCTGACCTCAGATGGCACTAGAAAAATCCACTTACGTCATCTGAATGCGACTCCTCTCCCTCCTTTTCCTGCCCCTCATCTTCCTCAGCGCTGGCTGGCTCGGTCGCTTCGGATCTTGCCACAGGCCCCTCGTCCTCCGTGATCTCATCCCCCGTGGCGGTGTAAACCCTTTCTTCTTCTATAACTGTCTCAGTGTCCTGGTATTCAAAAGGCACGTTCCCATACCTCCGGGATGAGCCTGTCTTCGGGAAATCCAGCTGCAATTTCTTGATGACCGGGGGAGGCAGCCTGCAGGCACGGATCAGCTCCAGGAAGACGCTCAGGGGGGTGCCCACGTTCCCGAAAGGCATGCAGGAAGGGGGGTTGAACTCGGGCAGCCGCTTCAAGTCTGCTTCCGCGACGGCTTCGCCTGCGGCCCTCGTGTCTGCTCCGCTGGGAAGCGTGTCGGCGGCTGGAAGAGAGGAGGAACGATTTTGGGGGGGGGCCAACCCCAACCTTTCCCCGGGTGTGGGGTAAATTGGGGCCCTCCCCTGAAAGAGGAGGGGGAACAGACCCCTAACCTACTCTTCTTGCCCCATAATGAAATTAAGGAGTTAAAAACCTCCATGAACGGTTTTAAGCAGCTGGGAACCGGAGCCAAACGGGTCGGGAAGGGAGGGGAGCCCCGGTCCCCCCGGTGCCCGGTCTCCCCGGTGCCCGTTCCTACCTGTCCCGGGGCCGAGGCGGACCCTGCGCACGATGCAGCGGCCGGGCAGCGAGGCACCGCCGGGCCCGACCCAGCTCTTCCCCGAGTACATCCGGACGAAGCGGCGGGCGCGGCCGGGCCTCACGGCCACAGGGCAGCAGCAAGTGCTCGGCGCACCCCCGCCGCCCGCCGGTCCCCGCTCGGGCCGGTGCCGGTAGTGGAAGCAGAGAAAGCCGCCGGCTTCCAGGAACTGGCTGAAGTAGGAGCGGAGCTGTGCGGAGCGCAGCGCGGCCGGGATGCCGCTCACGAGGCAGTAGCGGGCGGCCACAACCCCGCCGCCATCGCCGGCCCCGCCGCCATTACCGGCGGCGTCGCTGGGCGCCGCCATCTTGTCCGCGGGGGGCGCGCGGTGATGACGTCAGATACCCGAGGGGAGGGGGAGGGAGGGCGCCGCCTGGTGGACGGGGGGGGGGGGGGGATGGCGATGGGTTTTGGGGTGGGGGGCACTGAATCCCAGAATCCCAGAATCAAAGGTTGGCCAAGGTGGGAAGAGACCTCTGAAGATCATCCAGTCCAACCCCATGCCGAGCAGGCTCATCCAGAGCACGTTGCGCAGGATGGCATCCAGGCGGCTTCTGGGTATCTCCAGAGAAGGAGACTCCACAGCCTCCCTGGGCAGCTGTCCCAGTGCTCTGTCACCTCCCAGTACAGAAGTGCCCCCTCACATTCAGCCAGAACCTGCTGTGCTTCAGTTTGTGCCCGTTGCCTCTCGTCCTGTTGCTGGGCTCAACTGAAAAGAGACTGGCTCCGTCCTTTCGACACCCTCTCCTCAGATATTTATACACATTTATGAGCTCTCCCCTCAGTCTTCTCTTTTCCAGGCTAAAGGGGTCCAGTTCTCCCACCCTCACAGGTAACCAGTAATAGGACCAGAGAGAATGGCCTCAAGTTGTGCCAGGGGAGGTTCAGGCTGCAAATGAGGAGACATTTCTTCTCAGAAAGAACGGTCAGACATTGGGACAGGTTGCCCAGGGAGGTGGTGGAGTCACTGTCCCTGGGGGTGTTCAAGGCAAGGTTGGACGTGGTGCCTGGGGACATGGTTAGTGGGTGGTGGAGGTGGTAGGGGACGGTTGGACCAGATGAGCTTGGAGGGCTTTTCCAACCCTAGTGATTCCAGGATTCTCTGTCTGTGTCATGGGCAGTGACATGAGGTACCGCCTGTCACCGTCTCCATCATGCAGGTGGACCTGCAGGGATACCATCTCCTGGAGCTGCTGGGACTGGAGGGGCTGGGGGCTCTTCCCTGCTCTGAAATGTTTGCCTCGGTGTCACCGTGGCAATGGGGCTGTTCGGCACCCAACGCACCGTGACTCAGGCACGCGTCACCGCTGTGTGGCTCACGGCTGCCCGTGGCTGGCGTGGGCCTGCGGAAATCATCCGGTGACTCACACGCTCCTTCCCCGTGGAAAACGGCTGTCAGGGGCTGAGATCACCTTGGAAGCAGCCCGTCACCCTTCTGCAGCTGGGGTGAGAGCTGGGGGGACAGACAGACAAAAGAGTCCATCCTGCGACATGGCTGCTGGCTAAAATTTGAGGGGTTTCAGTGGGTAAGAGGGGACGGGGAGGCCTCATGGAGCTTTACCAGGCACGGCAAACGTGGTGGTCGCGGTGCCTGGTGGCAGCGACTACACATCCAGGTGAGTCAGCACCCAGCACCAGCGCTGTGCCTGGCTGGGAACCCTCTGGGCGAGGCTGCGCGCGTGAAAGAAGGCACAGCGTGTGGACAGGCCACGGTTCTGCTGCCTCTGCAAGTTTCTCTCTGAGCTGGGTGCTCAGGAGATTGTGAGCCACAGGGCTATGAATCAGCTCCTGTGTCCACATCACAACACTCCCTTGCAATGATGAGGCAGGAGGATTTTTACGGAGAGCCTCTGGGGAAAAGTCTCTGTCCCTGTTCGCTCTCGCGTCCTTCCCACGCCAGGCCCGCAGCCAGTATTTCTGGAAATTTAGAATCCTGAAAATTCAACACCATCTTTGAAAGTCAACAGCGTTTTCCAAAGTGTAAAATATTTTATTAAAAAAATAATTTACTGTATCTTATATACAAACCACAAGAATGTTCACTTATAAAATACTGACATCCGACTTGTTGCAAAAGCTGCAGACAGGAGGAGCGAGCTTTCCAGCCGTGCTACACGTACAACCTGCTCTAACTCAAGACAGGGACATTTTGTTCTGCCACTAAATCAGTTTTGCCTGTTTCTGCAGTGCTACAGCTCAGTGAGTTTCTTCCTGTCACAGAAATGGAGGTAAGACCACAGCCTGAGCCACTCAATATTGCTAAAATCACCATGTGGTGTATAAGTAGGATGGTATTCACGCAGCACTGCATGGCATAGGTCTAGCTGCTTTTAGGTAATCCATTGCTCTGCAAACAATCCTGTTGCAGCTCATGGCATAATGGAGAAAAGATGCAATCTAATAGAAGGTAGAAAGTACGAATCTGGCTGCCTGCACACCCTGTATGATTTTATACTCAGGCCTCTTCCCTCTTAGTGCCTGAAGAAGATTCTTTATGAATATTTCTAAGATTTCATGCACAATAGAGATAGACCAAAGTTTCACCCAGACCAAATTCTGCTTGGTTAACACTCTATATGTGATCCCACTGAAGACAGGGTACTCAGCACACCTAAGTATAACCAAGCTGTCACGGGATTTCAGCTGAGGCCAAGCCTCATCTCAGAAGTAGCAGCAAAATGCACATTGATTTCAACGGGACCAAGCAAAAACCCGGAGTGCCCTCTAACCCTATCTGCTCTGTGTCAGAGTTTGCTGGCAGCTCCGTATCACCAGCTACAGGCCAGGGAAAGTCACACACGCACGCGATCCCTGAAGCTGAGACTGGCACAGGTGGAACAGGTGCTGCCATAAACATCTGCCGAATCCAACTTGTTTTCCTGTGTGCTCTGCGAAGCCTCGCTGAGTCCTACAGCCTCATCCTAGTGCCAGGCACATGCACAGCCAGTTCTCTGCAGAGTCCAGAGCACCCGTCCTGCTAAATCCCCACTCCCTGATTCTCTCTGCTCCCTGTGAGGTGTTGGGGAGCGTCCACGAGGCCGGCAGCCGCGCGCAGCGGCTCAGAGTGCCATGCGTGGCGTGGGAGCCAGCTGCCTGCTGGTGATTTCGTACAGCATTTCTGCGATGAGCTCAATGATGTCTGCGTTGCCGATGATGGGCCGGAAGAAGAGGTCTGTGATAAGGGCAGGAGGGATGGATTTCAAGGTGGAGGCAATCAGCAAAACGCGGGCAAAGCGGCCCTGGTCCTCAGGATGCAGGGGCCGCAGGACCTCCTGAAGTGCTCGCTGGGCTTCCCGCTGGAGGCTCTCGATGTACAGGGAGGCTCTCAGCCCTGGGACATCTGCCGAGAGAAAGGAGGAAAAGCCCATGAAGAAAACAGCTGGAAAACAGCTCCATGTTTCTCCTGTTCCCTTCCCTTACATCTCAGAGTGAGTCTCTGAGCACCACGCTAATGAGATGTATACAGCACTGCTGAGCCGTGGCTATTTCAGGGCTGCTGTTTTGAAGGAGCAAAAACAGTTAACAGGGCAAACAAGCTTTACGGAGTCGGTACAGGGCTCTTTGGTGTTCACGGAGCGACAAGGTCTCTGTTTTTAATGCTGTATTTGATATCCCTCCTTCCCGCCTCCCAGCTGTCAGCTGCACTATCGGTGCTAACGATAAGGCAAGCAGCCCTCTCTGCTCTCACGCACGCTCCTGCCCGTACTCTGAGAGACTCCAAGCCAAGAAATATGTTTTTAGATGCTAACACGTGTGGGGATGTCTCTTGCTACCAGCAGGCAGGGCTCAGAGCATTGAACACTCACCAGGATTAAACAGAATGGCTCCCTTCAGGTAGGCGTATTCCTTGGGGCTCAGGTCCAGGCTCCAGAAGGTGTTGAGGCAGCACTGCAGCCGCTGCACGGCAGCCAGCGTGGGCTGTGTCCGCTCGGGCTCCTGCCGTTTGCTTTGGCCGTCGAGGAGGATCTTTTTGAGCATGCTGGGGGCTGGGGTCTCCATCACCTCAAATGTCACCATCTCCTGCGCCAGCCCCAGGAGGAAGAGGGGGACCCAGCAGCTGTCCAGCAGCAGGAGCTGGTCCCCTCGCGGCAGCAGCTGGAAGGAAGGGAGGTTTTTCATGAAGCTGACGGTTTTCACCAGCACATCGGAAGCAGCCTGGCAGGTGATTTGGGGTGTCCGGAGGCAGACTGTCCGGCGCTGGTGGCACAGGCAGCGCTGGTGGGCTGGGCTGCAGCTGCCCCGGCTGTGGTTCAGGTTCTGGCTGAGGAGGTTGTAAAGGATGGCGGTGCGGTTGTCCTCCTGCTGGCACTGACACCTCTCGCAGTCCATGTCCATGCTGTTGGTCGTCCTAGCTGAGCTGGGAGCCCGGATCCTCTGTGAACCTCAGCTCCTGCTACAGCAGATGTGAGAGACCCGTAAACTTCCTCCCTGTCTCAGCCTGGAAACACCCTGTCCTCCCCGCTCTGCCAGCACATGGCTGCTCAAACCAGCTCTTATAAGGCACGGTCACAAGTGAAACACCCCTTCCCAGCCTTGACCGCTCTGTGATTAAGCGGTTCTCATTAAAAAAAAAAAAAAAAAAAAAAGGCAGCCGTCCCCTGACTGATTGGCTGGGGCCAGCAAGTTCTCGGCGTGGCGTCAATGGCCGTTTTCTCAATGAAGCGCCAGCAGCTGCCGCGGGGGGACGGGGCAGTGCGGGTTGGGCGGCCTTATCGCGATTACCCAAACAGTATAAACAAAGTCATTAACCCGGGCTGTACCATGGCACCAAGGCCCCGCACTGCAATCAAGCCACACTATATGGCAGGTGTCACTGCCAAGGAGTTCACACACACACGGCACCCGTCTGGAGCGAGGGCCCTGTGGCAAATGGCCTGTGTGCTCCGGCCTTGGAAAGAGCAACCTGGAAGTCGTTTTATCAGCAGATGTTTGCCTAACCTTGTTGACAGGAGCCTCGCTGCTGTTACAGTTAAGGAAGCGGGTGAACTGAACGACTCATCCCGAGGCAGGGCACCACGTGTCACAGGGGAAATGCTGGGCAGGGGTGAACCGGGTTTATAGATTTTCACCTTGAATTGCTCAGGTTTTTGTATCTGCTGATCAGATTGGTTTAGGGAAGGGGCAGCAACTGAATACTGATTTCAGAGGGATTGCTGGGGAATCCCATGGCCAGCAGGAGCCTGTGGGCAAGGCAGAACCCTAGGTGTCACAGGGGAAATACTGGGCAGGGGAGGGCTGGGTTTATAGATGTTCACCTTGAATTCTCAGCTATCACAGAATCATAGAACAATTGGAGTTGGAAGAGACCTTGAAAGATCAGCTAGTCCAATCCCCCTGCTGGAGCAGGAACACCTAGATCAGGTCACACAGGAACGTGTCCAGGCGGATTTGGAATGTCCCCAGAGAAGGAGGCTCCACAGCCCCCCTGGACAGCCTGTTCCAGTGCTCTGGCACGTTCACTGTGTAAAAGCTTTGTCTCATATTTAAGTGGAACTTCCTGCGTTCCAGCTTGCACCCGCTGCCCCCTGTCCTATCATCAGATGTCAATTATATGTCAAGATGTATTTGTACGTGTTATCAGCACAAGCTGGTTTAGGGAAGGGGCAGCATCCAAACACTGATTTCAGGGGCCCTGCTGAGGAATCCCCTGGGGAGCAGGCGCCTGTGAGCAGCACACCTCGCCCTGACAGGGACAACTCTACCTGAGCACAGAGACATTTGGGGGGTGCAGACGGGGGGGGATCACACATGGGGGTCACCCACAGCGGCCTGCGGGGCCTGCTGGACCCGTCCCCATGCAGGCTGCAGGCCCCTGCCCCTCTTGGGGCCTGGGTGAGCAGCCCCATGACCGTGTAGGAAGGGGGCGGCGGTGGCGGCCCGGTGCCCACCGGGGCTGGGGGGGGGATCAGGGCCTGGCCCCCCAAGGCCTCCCCAGGCCCCACGGAGCCTTCTGGAAAGGCCTAGGCCTCTCCGTTGCTATGGCAACCGCGCCCCGCTCCTCTCCTCCCGCCCCCTCCACCGCTCCCCGACCAATCCGCGAAGGGAGCGGCTGGGCCGCGCGCTGCGATTGGTGGAAGGGAGAGGCGAGAGAGGCGCGAGCTTCCGCTCCCTCCACTTCCGGTTCCGGCGGACCGACGGCGTGAGGGGGCCGAGGCGGCGGCTGCGGCGGGGTCAGGATGGGGCTGAGCGCGGAGGAGGCGGCGGAGCAGGAGGATCGCTTCGACGGCATGCTCCTGGCCATGGCCCAGCAGCACCAGGGCGGCGTGCGCGAGGTAGCGCCGCCGGGCCCGGCTAGCTCCTCCGGGGGTAACGGGGGGGGCAGGCGGGGGCCCTCGGAGGAGGCCCGCGTAGGCCCCGGGGGGCCTCAGGCAGCCTCCTGGGTTCCCTCCCCCGCCGCCGCCACGGAGCGAGGGGACCCCGTGTGAGGCCTCCTCGGGCCGGGGGCACTCGACCTTGGCGGCGCCACGCGTGGGGCCCGGGCTGCAGGGAGAGGCACGGGAGGATGGAGCCGGCCTGGCCCAGTTTCGCGGTCCCTCGAGCCCCACGCGGGTTGTGGCCGCTGCCAGGTGCCGTTAAACGCGGCCGAGGCTCCTCCGCGCCTCGTGGGGCGCTGCGGGGCCTCCTGCTCCTCCAGGCGGTGGCTCTTGGTGGGGAGCTGGTCCACAAGGAGGGGTGTGCGGGACCAACCCCTGCACCAAAACATGGAGAAAAGGTGCTAAACGCAGCTCCTCCTGCCGTCGCAGGGCTTTAGATTGAAATACCGCCAAGACATAACTTCGGGGGGGGGGGGGGGGGGAATCAAACCCACTGAGAGTCAAACCCATTTCCATGGGGGTATTTTGGGGTGGCAGTTCGTAACTGCCAGATCACCAGCAACATCTAGCAGGCAGTGAGACAGTCAGAAGTAAAAAGAAGTTTAGTCTTTTGTGAATAAACAGGATACAGCTGGGGGGTGGCTTGCACACTTTGAGGGCATAGGCATACAGAATATGTGAGCATCTGTATACATTTGTGTGAGTATACATATATAAAAGTACGTATGCATACCCAAGGTTTCTGCATCAGAGAGATCTGAGTGACAGTTTGGGATGACAAAGTGGGTGCATCCCCAAAGTGACCTGAGAATAAACTGGTTACCCTGTCTTAACATGAAACATCACATGCCTCTAAAAAACGGGATCAAGGAGCTGGATCTCTATAAAAGCCCTTGGTTGTTTTCTCTGGGAAACAGTCACGGGGTTTCAGCATGGTCCTGATGCAGACACAGATAGGAAGGGCACAATAAAGGCTGCTCAAGAGACACGAGGTGCCTTGGAGTGATTTGGTCTCACTGCTCTTTTTTTTTCTCTCTTCACCCCTTTTCTCCCCCCCTTTCCCTGTTTCCTCTCTACCAGCTGGTGAACACGTTCTTTAGTTTCCTGAGGCGTAAAACAGATTTCTTCACTGGTGGAGAAGATGGCGTAGCAGAAAAGGTAAAAAAAACACAACAAAATCCACGCATTTTTGTCTTATTTATGTGCCATGTCCATGCCATGCTAAGACTTCGCTATCTGAAGGCCCCAAAGCCCTTTAATACACTCGGGGACGAGCAGCCTGTGATGCTGATGAAACACCCCACAAAACAAAGCAATAATGAGCTGCCCCCATGTGAGGTGAGGCACGATTGCTTGTTCGAGCGATACCGTTGGTGCAGGGTGTTTTTTTTTTGTTGCCACGCTCTGGCCAAAGGCTTGTTTGGAAAGCAAATCTGCCAGACACACTGACTTAACGGTGACAGACACTGCAGAAGCGATAACCCCAGGTTACCTTGTTTGTTCACCTCAGAGAAAGCACAAAGTCCGCTTCTCTGCACATGCGGCTGCACCTTTGTCTCCGGGCCGCGGGACCTGTCTGGACTGAGCGAGCCCTGGGCTTTGGGCTGCCTCGCTGGCAGGTGGAGAGTTCCAGCAGGAGTTAGCCAGGTTTTCTGAAGGTTTCTTGGTTATATTCACCTGTGTGGTGGCTGTTCCCCTCTGGCTTAGCACGTGAGCTGCTTTGCAATGCTTGGAGGCTGTGGTGCCCCTCATCTTTGAGGCTGCGCGTGGTTACAGCAGAGCTTAAGGGGAGCTGATGTGGGAGGGTCTGGTACTTCCAGATCCCAGGCACTATGGAATTGAGGACAAAATGCAGAGTGCTTGTGTTCTGTTAGGGCTTTCTGGTCTGCTGGAAGTCCCTGTGAGCAAAGCAGGCACTGCTGCCATGGTGAGCGCGTTAGGGAAGGTGTTAATTGCTAACACTGGGCGTTACGTACGCTGTCTAGTCCCTGGAGTGACTGAATGAGGCAGGTAAGGGAAAGGGGATGGATTCAAAGGAAGAAGGAGGTGAAGTTTCCTACTGTTTTCCTTAGACTAGAGAGCAAATCTCCCAAATTCTTGAGGACTCTGCTCCCAGGATCTGAAACTGAGCAGCAGCCGGAGGTGAGCACTGACTGCTGCTTTTGGAGGTCCTGGCTGCTGCGATACCTGTTAAAATGCTTTATGCTCTTCTGAGAAAGTGCTCAGCACAAGGGCTCTGTGACACCATAGTAACACCACAACGTGCAGAAGCTGCTTTCCCAATCCTGCTGGCCCTTTGGCATCGAAGAGGAAGAGGAGAGGGTGGGAAAGGCATCGTCTTTTATGCAGCCCTTGTGTAGAGTGAGGGGATGCGATGGCAGTTGGGAGAAACGCAGCGCGCACACCGGGAGGCTCGGGCTGTGTAAATAGCCTCGCTCCCGGGCTTGCGTTGCAGTTGGGAACAGGAGCTGGGAGATGCACGTCTTGAATTGGCATCCTAGGAAACGCTGGGCTCGGGTTGCGTAAATAAATCTCACTTTGCCCTTTGAAAACAAAGCAGGAATAGCTGGCGGTTGGTTACAGAAGCGCACGAGGCCTGGGTGCTTTGAGCTGCTCTGGAGAGGGGCTGATTTCCTTGCGGAATTTCTGGGGTACACATAAATGAGTACATGAAACCCCTGTCTGAAAACACTGATTTAACTCCTCAGATTGTCTCTGCATTGTTTTCTGGAGCAGACAGCAGCTCTCATACGTGCTGCTTTGCACACTACTCCCTGGCATTATCGACCACGAGGCAATTGCTCTGGCTTAGTGCCTGTGTACTCAGCCTTCCCTCTGAGCAGTACAGCCCTTTGCATCAGAGACCTTGGGGTTTTGCTTTTCAGTCACAACAACAAGAGCAGTTGGCGTTAGGTTTGGAGCAAAGATTTTTGGAGGAACTTGACCCTCGGTAATAGGATAAGCTTTTCAATTTTTTCTCCTCATAACACCGATGTTAAACTGCAACGCCTGTTGATTTCTGCGTGCTGCCCTTTGCCGGTGCAGTAGTAGCACCTTTCCAGGAGCTTTACAATTTCTTCATTGAAAAGGTTTCGTAACACAGACATTAATAAGAGAGGAACCTCCATCTGGTGCCTGGGGAAAGCTCCCTTGTGGGAAAGGTCAGAAGTAGGTGCAAAAACTAGTCTAGTGTCACCGTTCTTCCAGCTCTCGTAGGTGTACGGAGAGTGGTCAAGGCTGGGCTACGCAGCTGCTTGTCCTGCTGGAAGAGCACAAATGACTAAACAAATGGAGAATCTTTATTTTTTATCTCCATAGAAATAAACTCCCTATGTAAGAAAGAGCTAGGAAGGGCTGCATTTACTTCAAGCTTTCCCCCGCTCTGGATTTGTAGTCAAATGACTAGGGTGAAAATGAAGGGAAGTGGCATCAGTATGGCTAAGGTGTTCTCAGAGCCTCAGTAAATAGGCATTTGGGTTTGAAAAGGTGTTTTTGTTTTTTTTTCTTAAACCCTTTGTTACGCGTTGCTGTCTTTCAGCTGATCACAGACACCTTCAACCATCACAACAAGCTCGCTCAGAAGGAGCGGAAGGAGAAGAAGGCTCGTCAGGAGGCCGAACGGCGAGAAAAGGCAGAGCGAGCTGCGAAACTCGCTAAAGAAGCAAAGCAGGAAGCGAGCGAGCCGAGGATTAAGGAACTTACGGACGAGGAAGCAGAAAGGCTGCAGCTGGAAATCGACCAGGTGAGAGCAGCGTTTGGCACGTGTGGGTGCCATCCGGGTCTGGGCTGTCTCCTGTTTGCTGGCACGTAGTTCAGGTAGCGGTGAGTGATTTAAAAGGCTGGGTCTGGATCCTCAAATGGGAGCAGGTGGTATGCTGCTAACGTAAATCAGCCGAGGACAATCATGGTGTTTTGGTGTGGATTTGCCCATAAATCACGTTGCCTTTCTGCCCTTGGCAAGGTGGCTCATAGCAACACCCTCTGCTGCTGTCATCGCGCTGAGGGGACTTCCCTTCAGCAGTAGCACTTCCCTGTAACTGTTCGAAGGGCTGAAAATTCCCCCTGTAGCTCCGAGTCTGGTTCTTTACGTTCCAGATGAAGAGGCTGAGGCCACCTAGTGTCAGATCAGCAAGCGACACAAAGGATCAACGCCATCTGAGCCTGTTCATTCTCTTTTTAAACAGAAAAAAGAAGCACAGAAGGAGGTTAACAGCGTCCCAGTGAAACCCTCGGAAGATGAAGGTGAATCTTCAGATTCTAACAAACAGGTAAAGCTCATCTAGAGGCTTTATGTTACAGTGAGAGAAATGTGTTTCTGAATAACCATCAGAACTCTTGTGAGCATTACGGGATGTCCAGTCTGGCTTTCTGTGGGAATACGCACTGAAAAAGTTGTGTCATAACACAATTTCCAAAGGCTTCAACACCTCTTTTTCCCCCTTGTTACTGTGTCTTAACAGAGACACCTTTTCGTTGTGGGTTAAAGTTCTGTGAACATCAAATATGTGCAGCTGAAATTCTTAGAGAAACCTAGAATTGGTTTAGAATTGTGTCAACAGTGAAAGATGCATGAAGACTTGAAAAACCTTTCTTTACGCTCTAAATTGGTTGCTTAGGAAACAGATGAAGAAGAGGAAGATGAGAAGGATAAAGGAAAACTTAAACCCAACTCTGGCAATGGAGCTGACCTTCCAAACTACAGATGGACGCAGACTCTTTCAGAGCTGGATGTAAGTATTGCCTAATATCCAGGGTCTGAGGGATCTTAGCCAGGAAATAAGAGCAGGTGCTAGTAAGGATAGCGGACCTGATGCCCTGTATCTCATTTGCTCATGGAAGGTTGCTGATTTTAATTAATGGCAGCATTTTAATAGCTGGGGGAGAGCTTGGTAACTAAATACAATCCCCAGAAGCTGTACTAAACTCTGCCAAACCTTGCAAACACGGTTAAGACATCAAAATCTGCTTGCTCAGTACCCTAAGAAAAATCATTGAGTACTGTCTTACTCTGGTGAAAGCAAGGCAAAAAGCCTTAAAACAGCAGCACGAGAGGGCAAGGAGAAAATCCATTGCTCCTCACATCTGACCTCTGTCTGGTGCAGCTGGCCATCCCTTTCAAGGTGAACTTCCGGCTGAAGGGGAAGGACGTGGTGGTTGATATCCAGAGACGGCACCTCAAAGTCGGCCTGAAGGGCCACCCGCCTGTTATCGATGGAGACCTTTTCAATGAAGTGAAGGTGGAGGAGAGCTCCTGGCTGATTGAAGATGGTAAAACAGTCACCGTGCACCTGGAGAAGGTAAAGCAGAACAGATCGGGGAGAAATGGGGCTTGTCTGCCTCTTACCTAGTGAAGTGAGAGTCACAGAACCAGTGAAAGCCCTGGGATTTGTGAGCTGAAAGAGAAGAATTGTGCAATTTTAGAGTTATGCCTTAGTGGAATAGCACTATTCTTTCCCATCTGTTAGCGACATGAAAAATCCAGGGGCAGATCTTATTGCTGCTCTTGTCCCTTCTGGGCCTCTCCAGGTGGTTTGTTTGTAATCCTTTGTTGTGCCAAACGTGACGTGTAACATGCTATCAAGATTTGCCAGTTGTGGAAATTCAGGCTAGGTAAAGTGCTTAGAAATGAAAGTAATGCCCTTTATCCACGTTCAGATTTTACTGACATTTAGAAAACTGTCAAAATGTGATTCCAGCGTTTTTTTTTTCCTGTGACTGAGACATGAAATTCCAAGAACAAGTCCAGGAAAAATAATTAAGTTTTGCCTCTTCGTTCCTTCAGATCAACAAGATGGAATGGTGGAACAAACTTGTCTCCACGGACCCAGAAATCAACACCAAGAAAATTAATCCAGAGAACTCAAAAGTAAGAACTCTGCTTTACTGAACGGAGCCTTCTCATAAATGCGCTCGCGCTGAGCTCAATTTCAACTTCCACATCTTTGTTCTGCTAGCAGAAAAAACGATCCTGGGAGTACTGATGCATACGGTGCTATCCTGGAATATAAACGCTCCCAGAACTGCACGTGAATGGAGCTGAGTTTATAGATTAGTGTCTGTATAAGTGTTTCTGAAGCCTGTGCACACAGCACCGTGCAATGTGTGGTGATGTTCTCTGCAAGCAGGCTGTGTGGGGGCTGAGCGAGGTTATTTCAATGCTGATTTCCTTGGTTTCAGTTGTCAGACCTGGACAGCGAGACCCGCAGCATGGTGGAGAAAATGATGTACGATCAGCGACAGAAATCCATGGGCCTCCCCACATCTGACGAACAGAAGAAGCAAGACATTTTGAAAAAGTGCGTAGAAGTGATTAATTCGTGGGTACTTGCTTTCCCACACCCCTTACCCCTTCACAAATATCTAGCAGTGCAGCCAAGCAAAAAAACGAGTTGGCTTTTAGTCCTGCCTGAGTTGATGTCAGCAATTAGGCGGTCATTGGCTGCCCACCGGTGTCTATAAAAGTCACTGGGTGTAGGAAGTGGAATGGGAAGTTCTAGGAACAGCCTAGCTCTGGCATTGTCTTAATCTGCAGATTTCAAGTCCAGAAAGCATGTTTGGGCATGGAGGTGCCATCTCTACTGAACTTTAACATGGTCTTGATTGTTTTCTAATCTGCTCGGTAGCACAGATAATCTCCCCGCTCTACACACCTGCCACCAGACGGCTGTCTCCAAGCCCATAACCTTTTTATGTCTTTATTGCCCTGTTTGGCATAAACGCACCTCGGCGGGGAAATTACTCACAGGGCTCCCAAGGCCGCGTGGGAAGGCGTGGAGGCCGTTCTGGATCAGGCGGCTTCCTCAGCAAGTGCAAATCCCCGTCTTATCTCAGGGTTGGAAGGAGGATTAGCATCGCAGGCCTGCCTTCTGCACCTGATTCCTTTCCTTCGGTGGCTTATCCGTGCTGGCAGGAGCTTCGCTCTGCTCAGTGCACTGAGTTTAGGGTAGGATGAGACTTCTGGAGCAGAGACCAGACGTCCTCCGTGCCTGTGGAGCTGACAGCATGGCAGGCAGTCCTTGCCTCCCTGGAAAGCGCACGTACTGGATACCTCGTTGGCAAGGTCACTCGTTGAGCGCTCTGCAGGTTTGGCTTGGGTGCAGATTGGCTGGTAAAGAGCGGATAGGAAGTTTAGACTTTGTTCAGGCCAAAGCGGACTCAGTGACACCCAGGTGGGTGCTCGTCTCTGCCAGCGAAGCCCTCCTGGCTGCTAAGCAAGGCCACGACTCCCGCAGCACGGATTTCCGTGGAGGTGGAAAAGCTGCGGTAGCATTTCAGGGGGAAAACACGAGATGAGAGCGTGGAAGAAGAAGGGGGGCTGCCCTTACTGTGCTTTGCGTCTGCATCCCCCACACGGTTACGTGCTGTACCCCGTGGTGAGCTGCAGGGCAGAGGAGGAAGGTGGGAGCTTCCGCGTGTGCGAATACCTCGCTGCTGAGCGCCCTCAGGCACAGCCTTTTGTTCTCAGAACTTTCCGATGTGGCAACCCGTGTCCAAATAGTCCTATCTGCTGGGGTTGCAGGGCATTTGTAATCAGGTTGCACCTGGTCTGAAAACCGATCTCTCTGGTCGTGTGCTTCGTTAGTTTTCACTGTCGCAGCACCGGAGACGTTCCCGGTGTCTCCGGTAATGCGTAAGGTGAACACGTTTAAGCTTAAATCTTAATCTACCCTTATAATCTCCCCTCTGCCCCACAGTCAGGGTCATAGCTGCTACGTGTCTGTCCGAGAAGTAACAGTTAAAGGGTGTGGATCTGCTAATTATAACTGCCATGTGTCTGGGCTTGCTGACCTTGGTGGCTGCTAGGATTGCTGATACCACTGACCTAAGGGAAAAGCGTTTGTACTTGGAGATTGTGGCCCGGGAAGCTCGGTAAAACAGTCCCTGCTGTGGAGGGTGTGAGGAGGAAGCAAACTTGATAGCACAGGAAGTCAGGACGCCTTAAACCTTAGGAGAAGGCTGCCTCGAACCTGAAAAGTGGAACAGAGGAGGCCGCACAAGTGACTAGACATGGGATTGAGGGGGTGCTGAGTTCTTAGGCACCGCGTGTCCCCGAGGGAGCCGTTCTGCAGCTCCTGCTGACTGACCGAGCTCTTTTCTTTGTTCTCCTTGCAGGTTCATGGAACAGCATCCAGAAATGGACTTTTCAAAGGCTAAATTCAACTGAGTCCTCCTCTTTCCCTCCCCTCCCTCAGTCAGCCCGTCGAACGGGGCAGGATTTGCGTTGCCGGATAAGTAGGGATCCCTTACCTTGGGCAAGTAAGCACTCCCAGCATCCCCACCTGAGCTTGCTGGGGAGGCAGCTCCGTGAAGTCATCCTCAGTTGTCCCGTGTCAAGCAGAACACAAGGCCACAGAACCAGCCTGCAGCAGTTCCAGTCAGAGCCATCTGCGACGCTTCCCAAACGGCAGTTAGCAGAGAAGGAGGGGCTAGAGCAAAAAGAGCATTAGGGCTACAAGAGCCAGACTTGAGAGGCTTTGGGACATACCCTTAATGTATTGCTTAGCTTAATCTCCCGGCTCTTCAGCGTTAGTAATCCACGCTTTGCCATATCAGTTCTGGCAGCAGGTTCTCCTGAGTTTTTACTCCCTCCCCCTTCTTGCTCTCTTGTGAAAACAAGGCCCGGTTTAGTTTTTGAAATAATTCCTGTTCTGCCTCCCTGGGAAAGGAAAACAGTGGCATAAAGATCAGCCATTGCAGCTCCTCCTCATTGCCATCACCCATCATTTTCAGGTCTGGAAACTTGGAGAAAGGGTAAAAACTGGTTCCCTTCTCCTCACCTGTAACGGGCTCAAGGGTAAATCACATCCGAGCAGAGGGTTTGGTGGCTGAGCTGCACTTGGTGCCTTCTGCCCTTGCTGCTGCTTCTGTTCTTGCCAGAAGTGGAACAGTCCGGACCCCATGGGGCTCAAGGGAGAGCTCCCGTCCCATCTGGAGAGGATGACCTGCTGCCCTGTGGGAAAGGAAGGCTAGGAAATCTGCGGGTGCGGGCAGGGAGAGGGCGTGGGGGTCTTTGGGGTGCTGTTCTTACAGGCAGTGCATCTCCCGGCCCGTTGCCAAGCGCCTCTCTCCCTGCCGACCGCTGACAGGCATTGCTGCGTTCTCTTCTGAGCTCCTGCTGACAAGTGGCATTACTCTGCATGTTCGTATCTTTGTTAAAACTGCGGTGCAACATAAAGACAAAAAAAGCGGCATATTTTCAGGCAGAACGTGTGGTTTCTCCCCCAGGAGGGCTCCAAGGAGCCCGCGCAGGCTTGGGTGCAAGCTGGGAGGGGGCAACCCCTGCGGATGAGGGTGCCCTGGGGGGGGGTTGGCTGCCTGACAGGGGCTGGGGCTTGTGCTCTGTGGCTATTTGTGAATCCCTCTCGGGTTCCCCGCTCCTAATATTTGCTCCCCAGCTAAGGAGAAGCAGCAGGAGCCGTGCGCCTCGCTCGGGAGCGCTGAAAATCTCCATGCCCAGCTTAAACCCTCGGCTGTGACCATGGCTCACGGCTCCAGGCTCCACGTCGCAGCGTGTGACTGTGCTGAGGAAGCCACCCTTGCCCCAGGTCTGCTTTATGACAGCCGTATGAGGAAAGTGGCACAAAAGCCATGGCTCCCGTCAAGTCCTTTACAGGCTACCCCCAAATCCTGCTGCTGCGGTTCTTCTGCTGCCCTGAGACGTTTCCACCTCCTACCACAGGGAGTGGGCACAAACGGCTGAAAAACGTGCTTGGGCAAAGTTCAGCCTGGCATTGCACCTGCCTTGTTTGGATTTATTTTTTGAGCAGGAGGACATTGTGTGCGTTCAGTCTTCCACTTTTACAGGCCCTCAGGGTCAAAAACCAGCACCCACCCAGCCGAGCAGTGACCTTGTGGGTGAGCAAGGACTCAGGCCAGGGCACCTGCGTCTGGACTGCCCTCCCTGCTACCTGCTGGGATGGGGCAGCTGCGCTCGGGGTCCTGTCAGCCTTGGGGTTACCTTGCACACCTTTGCCTTCCAGTACTTCACTGAAAAAGCAAGAGGGTCTTGCATAATCGTAGAGAAACCGGACGGTGCGCTGGCTTGAGGCTCTTAGCCCTGGTGTGAACGTACCTGCTCTGAACCACGGCGTGTGGAGCAGTTGGGCTGGGGGGTGGAAATGAGATACGGTTCTGGGGGTGCAACGAGCTCCCCGCAGTTCCCAGCGGTGTGTCAGAGCACGGCTCGATGCCGCGCTGCTTCCCGGTGAGCAGGAGACGGGCCCGGCCACCAGCCCCTCCTGCGGAGCAAGCACGGGCAGGCACCAGGGACCGGTCGTAAACCGGCGCGGTGCACGGCACCACCCCGAGCCCAACCTTGGTGGCTTCCCCGGCACCACCTCAGCCCTGTAACCCGCACCAGAAAGCCCAGGTTCGTCCCAAAAGGACGGCAGGCAGCCGGAGCAGGGGCTCGGCGGGTGGCTGTCAGCGTGGGGCTGCCTGGCCTAAGCGCAGAGCTCCCCTGAGATTTAACAACACCGTTACCAAAACCCCAAATCTCTGCGGCTGCTCCTGTCCTCAGCCCTTCGCTCTGTGTCCGTGTGGGCCCAGGGCAGCAGTTGGTGTAACCATGACTCTGAAACTCCTGAGTTTTCCAGTTCGAGATGGCACAAATCTGTACACTGATCTGTACGCTGGCGGGAGGCAGGCTGGGAAGCAGCTGGGCAAAAACAGAGTCAAGACCAAGAAAAGTCAGCAGCAGGAACCCTGGAGGAGGCTTTGAGGGGAGTTTTGTGGGGGAAGAAGCGGTCTCGCCTTTCTTTCAGGCACATAAAGAGGAAAGGCAAACAGTTCTGGGAGAACTGGGCCACAGCTGCAGCTCTGAACCGACGGCGGGTGAATGCCCTGAGCTGTGTTTGTGAACTGCGGCTGATCCCAGCGCTACGCCTGGACTTCAACCCCTCCAGCCAGCGGAACAGAAGGTGTTTCTCCTGCTGGCCTTGTCCTCTGCAAACCACCTCTGACTTTCTCTGGCCTGAGCTGAATCCGAAGCACCCTTTGGGCCCCGGGAGGCGGTTTCCTCTGGAGCAAACTGTGCCAGGGCAGGACAGCTCTGGGCCGGGGAGCTGCAAAAGCAGCTCAGAGATCACAAATCCCTCGGTTTGAGCTACCGGAGAGCCCAGACTGCAGCCTCGTACTCGTGACCCATGCAGGGAAACTGCCTGTCACAGGGGACATCGGGGACCAAACCCAACAAATATTTCCTCGTCTTGATTCTCAGCAAACGTCTCCCTGCCCGAGCTGTGGCTGCGCTCGAGGGTGGCAAGAGATGAAGGTCCCTTCGCCTCCCACCCATGTCACATCTCCTGGAGAAGCCGTTTCAGTGCTGCCACCCTTTGGAGCAGCAGCACACTCCGGTGCTGCACCCGCTGCAGCTCCCTCGCTGCTGCTTTTGGGGCTGTCCCCAAGCAAAGAGCCAGGAGCACGGCCGCTCCCCTTCACCCGCGGCTCGGAGCAGAGGCGGAAGGGCTGGAGCTGAGAGAGAGGCTCCAGAAACGCCGTGGGACCCAGCAAGGCGGCCCCTTTCCTAACGCAGAGCCAACTCTTCCTTCTCCCATCCTTGAAAAACAAAGCCTTGAAGGCCCGCAGGCTCTGCAGGGCTTCCCGTGTGTTAAAAGCTTCTCCTGGTCTTTCGTCTAGCACCAGCTGTTGGCTCGGCCTTTACTAATGACAATCGCAGCTCACATCACTCAGGAAACGGCGCAGGCTGCAGGACGGCTTTGGAAGGAGCACTGAGACAGCAGAACCCCAGGGAGGGAAACAGGCACGAGGGATTTCCATCCGTTTTGCTTTGCTTATATTGAAGAGAAGCCACCGCTCCTCTGTCACTGCTAAGGCTGTGAAACCTCGGGTAAAATTAACCTGCTTTCTACCCCGTGAGCTGCACTGAAATAAATCCTTCGGAACAAACAAATAAAAAACCCCACACACATTTCTGTGCATTTAGCTGGGATAAAGGCTCTCCTGTTTCTAAGATCCCTTTGGCAACCACGTCAAATCACTCAAAATGCTCGGTGCTATTGCTCAGAGCAAAAACCACTCCAGCAGCAGCTGAGACAGCTTGGTCAATGGCAAACGACCTTCAGCAGCCAGCCAGGCTGGAGTCGTTCCCTGAGCAGCTGCGAGCAAAGCAAGCCGTGATCAATGCCTGGTCCATGCAGCAAAGCAACGCTCCGAGCCAGGAGAGGCGCAGAACACAGGACTGACAGCAAGACAGAGCAACTACGAGATCACAGTTCTAAAGGCAAAGATTTCAAGTATTTCCAGAAACAGCAATGATCTTACAGCAGGTGTTTCCAACAAGGCAGCTAGTTTGGGGCAGGACAAGCTCCCACGCTGTGTGCACACAACCCGAAGCATCCAAACAGCCCTCCTGGGCGTTCAGGAGACCCCAGGAGCAGCACCGTGCACCGGTAACAGCCGCTCCACCTGGTCCAACTCCCTCGGAGGGAAAACCAACGTCTTCCAGGAAGAGCACTGCAGGAATTCAGGTAGAAAGGACACTCAGAGGACAGAATAACGTGGCCTAGGCTTGCAGGAGGAACTAGCAGGGCAGCTTAGGAGCTGGTGGGGACAGCAGTGACACAGCCACGTGCCAGCTCAGTGCCAGAGGCTGGCCAGCACACTGCTGCAGGCAGCCTTTGCTCTGCTCCCCTGGGGCCCTAACAGGCTGATCCAAGGGCTGCAGGACCAAAGCATTCTCTCTGGCAGAGCCTTTCCAGCTGAGGAAAGGCAGCATTTACCTTTTGATGGGTTTAAAATCCTTCCAGGAATCATCCCTGCGATGACCGGTGCCTGGTGGTCGGGTTGAACTGCAGTCCTCGTTGAACAGGAGTGGCACAGAACAGGCGATCACGGCACCTTCTGGCAAGAGGTTTCTGTGCCCCAGGAACAAGCTGGAAATTCTCCCCCCCAGGCTCAGCTTTCCAAACATCACCCGTTGAGCCTCCCTGCATGCAAACAGGCACTTCCCCAGAGCACCCCTTATTTGCATCTGGCTTTCCCACGTCTTACACACCCGCTCTGCATTCGGTCCAGGGAACAATTCCCCCCATGCACACGAGTGCTCCCAGCTGGACAAAATCACCTTCGTGCTCGTGCTGCTGGGAGGGCAGAGAACAACCTCCCCTGCACAAACCGCCCTCCTGGCCCCGGCTCCCCCCCCAGAGGGATGCTCCCCCAGCACCGATGCAACGTGAGCAGAATGTAAGAGACAGAGCCCGGGTAAAGAGCACACCTCCTGCTTTATATAAAAAAAGTCTGAATTGAATTTTAAGGGTGAGGAACGCAAAAGAATCCCGCTAGACACCACAGGTGCACCAGCTTCAGGGACCAGGGGACTGACAGTATTCCACTTGAGGGTTTTTTTTTTTGGTTTGTGTGTGTTTTGCAGGCTTGATCCATACACATTCACTCGTGGTACACAGACCGAACAAAAAAAAAATGGGCCACTGCATCGGTAGTAGGCGTTGGTAGCTCTTTGCAAGTCCGTTCTCACCCCCTCGTCTCCAAAGCTTCACCGCAGGGCTGTGTCAGCGTGACCCGTGCCGACGCCTCGGCGCACAGGTCTCAGTAAACTTGTCCCAGTACGTATGTACAACTCCGTTCGGAAGCGGGAAGCCCGGCGGGTCCGTCGGTACGTGCAGCATTCGAGGAAGGTCACCAAACACAGCTCACCTGGGAGTCCCGGGCTGTCCTCGCCTCACGTCTCTTCTTGCACAAACAGGGTTTTTCACAAATGGCCAGCTTTAAAAACAAAGCAGGGAGGGGAAGCCAAACCGAAGTCTCGGTCTCTCCCCTTTATTGTCCAAATCTCTCTCCAGTCAGTGTCTCGAGGTGTGGTCTCAGAAACGTCCATGATTTATGAAAGCATGCTCAGAAACGCGAGCAGTTTACAAAAACAGGCTCTAACAGGGACTTAAACTGTACATTTCAAAGGGCTTTGGCCAGTTAAATAAGCTTGACTGCTTACATAAGGAACATAATCCTCTCCCCCCACCACCCCCGTACCCAACCTTCTGAAGAGTAATCACAGGCTATGAACTCAAGGCGCGTTTCAGTTCAATTAAGGCACATTTCAGTTCAATTAAGGCACAGAAACATGGTCCACACCAAAGCACGGGACCTATTTTGGTTTCCCCTCCCCCAAAAAACCAGCGGGTGTGTTTGTTCCATTACCGGTAAATTCAACTAAGCATTTTCTAGTCACGTCCAAGGACACCCGAACGTATAACCAAGTCCCATGGCTTCTCCTGTTTACTTTACGATAACCAAGTGGCAGCAGCAGAAAGATAGGGCTTCCTCCTGCTGCAGCCCTCAAGGTCGCCTGGCTTCGTGCCCTCAGGGTGGCAATGCCGCATCTCGTGCTCCTTACGGGCTCTTAAAGAAGAGCAAAAGGAAGGAGAAGGCTCCGAGTGCCCCCAGGGGAAGGCAGGACCAGGCAGCTCCTCGCAGACCCTCTGGAGATGCTCTCCAAGGGAGGGTTTCCTTTCAAAGCAAGCCACTTTTTAGGGAGTTTCTGGCAGAACAGTCTAACGGCCCAGTTCTTAATCACAAAAACCTTCAGGTGAACCGATTCTCACTCACCTGCCATAACCCAAGTTCAAGGCTTGCCCCAGCAGTCAGCACCAAGTGACACCAAGCACCAGGGGGAAACGCGGAGGGCTTGGCAGATGAGTGAGAAGAGCTGACTGGCATGCAAGCCACAGGTCACCACGTGCAAGCAGAATACCTCGTGCTGGTAGTTCACATCAGATTGGCAGCAACTGGGAGACGAGCGGGGTAGCAGTCCAGGCATCTCGCCACCCTCCAGTTGGCACTGACTATCTTGGGAGACACGCCAAGAGGCCAAAGATTAAATGAACCACGTTACCTCAACCTTCTCCTTACAAGGCAGCAGGAGACGGCACCGCTGAGGTGTCACCAGGAAGGTGTCAGGAGGAAGAAGGCGTTACCTGGCCACTGCAACACCACGGGCAGAGGACTCACGCTCCTGGGACCACCAACCCAGCCCCTTGGCACAGAGATCTGGGTCCCTAGAGAGCAGATGCTTGGCTTTCGCCTCAGCACCGTCACAATCGCAGAGACACTTCTGGTTATTCCCTCCCCAGGTTAACTTAAGCAACGCCAGAAAGCAGGAACTGTACAGCAAACTCTCAAAGCAGGGAAAGACCTGGGCCACTGGGCTCGCTGAAGCTAAACTTGAAGCTAGGAAATAAAAATCACAGAGGCACAAGTTATCCAATACTTCCTTGTCCATCTTCTCCTCCCTGGGCACACATTCCACCTCCCAAGTTCATAAGCTCCACAGTTCACTTCCTTGATGTTCTATAGTGTCCAAAAAGAATAAAAATCCAGTGAAAATCAGACAGCAGAAGTAGTTTGGCTTCAACAAAAGGATAAGGGTAGACTGGGGAGGGGGGGGGGGGAAAGTGGCATAGCATGCTCCGTATTGAAAGAGGAGAAATCTGATGGCAGCAAAGCCTCGCAACGCCTGCCTGCCGCTCGGGTCCTTTTCCTTAACAGTACACCTGAAGCAGAGGTGCTCCAGATGAGTCAGTCTCTGTGTCTTGGAAAGAGGAATCTCTGCTTGTTGGAGAGCCTTGGAGAGGAAAGAGAAGAGATGGTGACATTAGACAAGGTGAACGGTAGCAACCAAGTGCCTGGCAGTTAGGCAAGCAGCTGCCACAAAAGGCTTTGTGTATCATGAGGGAGGAGAAAGCCGCACAAAGCCCACAGGCAGGGATCAGCCCTGCCTGTATTGCGGCCATCTTCGAGGAGAGATCTGTTATTACGCAGGAGAAAACTTGTCTTTTAGCCCTGGGCGGCTCTTTGGAGTGGAGCATGCATGCCGTGAGGATCAGAGCTCAGGGGACAGCCAGGCATTCTCCCCCGCTCCCCTTCTGCACAGTTCTTTGTTCCCGTGTAACCCAGCCGTGACCTTCGCTGGGCACACCCCAGATACAGCCCCAGACTTTGTCAGGGGACTCGCAGACTGGCAGCTCTCGGGGCAGGCGCTGTGCGCAGAGAGCACCCCACACGTGGGTGTCCTTCCCTCTAGGAGGACCCAGAACCTGGGCAGACCCCGGCCTCCTGAGCCCCCTTCGCTCCCCAAAATGACACACCTGACTGTCACCCACGAGGCAGATGCCAGCTCAGCCTTTGCAGGCGGTGAAAACCGAAGGCACACCTAACAGGAAAAGCTCAGGGAGTTCCCCTTACTCCTGCTAAACCCCCTCCCTCAGCGAGGTCTCTGCAGCTAAGACCCCCGGCCAGGCACGTTACCTGCGCTGCTGTGCCGCCTCATGTTCCTGGCGATCACGTCCGCCGGCGTCTCCTCCGATATTTGCACGGCCAAATCTGGAACGAAAAACCGAGAGGGCCTGAGACAGGAACCGGTGACTCAGGAGCGAAGCTACCCGTCAGGGAACCACGGGGCTCTCCTTCAGAGGGCACCACCCGCAGGTAACAGGAGAGGCAGCATCTTATTCCCCAGATTGCTTCCACCTTTGTCTCGGTAATCTGAGCTTTACAGTCCATAACCACCAGGAAGTAACAGCACTGACTGTTAGGCGAGGAAGCACGAGAGCCAACGAGTTTCCTCCATTACTTCTGGGTGTCTCCTGGCTCCCCGCACTCAGCTTGTTGTCTTTCTACAACAGGCTCTCCTGTTCTAGCAGTCGGTCAATTCCGGCTGCTCCAGACAAGGAGAATATCCTTGGAATAGCCACGAGGCACTTCCACCGTGGTCACAGCCCTCCCCTCCTCCTTGCAGGGCTATTTACTGCTTTCTCCTCACCCCCCAGTGCGGAGGAAGTCTCAGCTCCAGCACAGCCCCCTGGTCACAGCGGTCTGGGAGTGGAATTAGCAGGAACGTCGCTGGAACACGGGGAAGAGAGCCAGCACGGTAACTGGACATCCTCTGCAGTAAGCCAGCTCGTCTGGTCATACCAGTTACGTTTGACTCACAGTCCTGCTGCCTAGCTGAGAGGTTCGGAGGAAAGCCAGAATCATCGCAGAAGCAGCAGAATAAGCCCTTACGTTGCTCGGTGCAAGCTTTCCTAGCAGTGACAGGACAAGAAAGCCACATCGCAACGACTGGCGAGAAGCAGAGGTCTCAAAGATCTCCGTTCACACATCCAGGAAGAGAAGCCTGAAGACAGGCACCAGTTCCCAACCCTACACCATCACCACATCCCCACGGCTTTGATTAAATTACCCGGCTGTAACGAAGCTGTAACACCAAGGAACCTGCACGTACCGTCTTGGCTGATGACCGTGGACTCCAGCATGGTTTCGTTACCGCTGTCCGGTGCGTTGCCTCTGCTGGATTTCTCCTCGTGGCTCTGGCTGGCCGGGACAGAAATATGGGGCCGGACCCTGCTTTTCCGGGTGCTGATGCGGATGATGCCTCGGACCAGCCTGCACTCAGCATCCTGCTCGTCCAGGTTGTAGTCCTGAGTTATGCTATTGATGAGGTCCGAGATCTTGTTGGTCTTCTCCAGGAAGACAGTGTCTGACGTGCACTTGGCCAGCTCGTCGATCTGGTGGACGCTGAAGAGCTCCGTCAGCTTCTTGAAGATCAGGACGTCGATCTCCCTGCTGGACATGGAGCCGTTCAGCTCGCTGATGTCCAGGTCGGACTCGTGGAAGGAATAATACTCCTCCGAACTCCGGTGGCTGCTAGGGAGCGGCGGCTTTTCTATGCTGTTCCTGAAGGGCTTCTCTGGCAGCAGCTCCTTGAAGTACGAATCGGATTCCAGGTGGTGGCTGGGGCTCCTGTTCTGGTAGACAGGAATGCCCTTCAGTTTGACATCGGGGTAACTGAAGCTGCTCCCCATGTGGGACTTTTTGATCTGGTTCCCGTTCTTCTCGGTGGGAGAGACGTTGGCGGGGCTGTTTGGCAGTCGCCCGTTATAATCTCCATTCTTTCCATCGTCAGTGGAGGTCTCAGCGGGCCCCGGGTAGGGGATACAGACGCTGCAGTCCTGAAAGCAGCCCCCACAGGTCACTATACAACAAAAAACAGCCTTGTACGTGTTCCAGGCCTGAGACAGAGAGGAGCAGCAAAAGCTCTGGTTCGGGGGAGCCTCTGCGGAACCAGAGATGAAGGTAATGGTTTCTGCCTCTCGCCCGTTAGAGTCTTTGAGGTCGGCTTTGCGACCTTTCCTGTCCCGCATCTGCTGGGCTCTGGCGCGGCCCTGCTTGATTTCAGGCGTAGAGCCGCTGAACACCTCCAGGCTGACATCGGCTTCCTTGGATGCTCTGGTCCTCAGGGGCACGGCCTCCTGGTAGGACTGGTTCATCTGGCGGTGGCTGTTCAGCTCGGGGGGGAGTCCTGCTTTCCGGCCCAGCATGGCTCACCGCTCAGGCACCTGAAGAACAAGAAGGCTTCGAGTCAAACAAAGCACGTCTGCCCCCAGCGAGCTCCTGATCAACAGAGAAGGGCCTAACGTTCACACTCCGTGATGCCTGAGCTCAAATCCAGCATCTCAGTTATTTACAGAAACGTTTTGCGTTAGAGCTCGCTCGGTTCTTATTTGATGCACAGACAAGGAAACCGCTCCGTGTTTCAGAGCTCCCTGACTCCTACAGCTTTGCCGCTTCCTTCCAGCAGGTGCCCGAATTGGGAAGATGTTTTAGAGGAGCCCCTTTGAAGGCATCAGAATCCCCGCAGCCTTCAGAAGAGGTTTTCCTAAGGCAGCTGAAGAAGGCAGGCTCCAGAGCCGCTGCTTCCAGGCGATAACCGAGCAACGCAGCCGTAGGTGGAGCTGACTGACAGGCTCCGAAGGGAAAGTATCTCCTTTTAACCAACTTCCCCTTTGCCTTGCATTCTTTGGGATTAAGCCGGGCTCGGACAGCACGTTTCAAAACAGCACTATGCCCAGGAGGAGCTGACAGGTATCAATCATTGTGCAAGCTGCCAATTCACGCTCTAGGTTATTTGATGCCATTCGAATTTGGAGGATTTAGCAACGACGGCGTTATTAACGCCGCTGAGTTTTGCCAGTCACGGCCGTGTTACGTCAAAGACTTCGCCAGGAAAACTGCTGCCTTCATCTGGATTACAGATCTTGTCAACAAGGCGGCCTGAAATCACGCCTCACGGGAGCAAAACTCTCACGGAGCCCTGCTGCAGGAATCCTAAGCGAGCGAGCTGTTTTCCTCCTTGCCACCATTCCACCACAGCTGCCCCAGGTGTGGACACACAATAATTTTTACGGGCTCCCGTTGTCACACTGCGTAGATCCCACGGGCAGAATCTGGCACACGAAATCTCCCAAATACAAAGGAAGCCCAGCAATGGCAAAGGAAGTCAGGTCAGGGCTCTCTACTTTTATTGCTGTTGCTTTTATCCCAGCCTGTGACGGGCCCCTAAATTGTCTAAGCTTCTTGGCTAGCACCGCTTTCACCCCCAAGAGATCCTTTTCAATCCTAATTAGGCTAATTAATAAACAGCGAGAGCCCAGACGTAGCGTAAGTGGTTTAGGACTGTGCCTGCTGCTCTGTACTTTCTATAGGGCACCTCAAGCATGAATAAGTAAATCTGTGCTACCTCGTCAGAGCGTGCTTGGTGACGCTACGGCTGCAACGCTGCCCCCACCAAGCAACAGATGCGGACTGGAAACGCTCCCCAGGCAGTTATGTCACAGCACTGCTTTCCAGGAACCTTTTGGCTCCGTTAGTTTATAAGAATTTGTAAGGAGAACGTGTCCCAGGAGCTCCCTTCGCACATTCCTGGGTGATATGCTAAAGCTAAAAGCCCCAGATGCTCCAGTCTCGGTGTCAAATGGGCAGAGCTCTCTGGACTCGGCACCAGCAGAGAGTTTTCATTGCTCTCACTTCAGAACTGTTTTCTTTTTTTCCTCAGTTTCACCATTTTTGTAACGAGGTCCAAAATTTAAAAGCAAACAAAAAATGTTTGAGCTGAGCTCATCACAGAAACGCTTAGTGGGAAGTTTCTCTTAATAGGGAGGTCTCGTTAACAGATCTAACGCATGCACTGCCCGTGAACAACAGCCATCATTTACGGCATGATGTGTAATACTCTGAAAAGCATCTTTGATGAAGGGAATTATCTCAGCTCTGCAGAAAAAGACCACCAGAATACCCATCTGAAAGCGAGCATGTACAGAACACAACCCAATCGATTCGGCAGGTTCCTCTGGCACAGGGACCGAAACACGCAGCCGGCTCCTAACACAGCCACAAACACGCACCTGGGCTAAAATCCCCCGCCACGCTGACACTCACGGGGTCGCCGGGAGCTCTCTCTGCTCTCACGCAGGCACCTCTCCCAGTCGGGACGATCCTTCCCAAGAACTTCAGTAGCAGAAGAGCGCCGCGGGAGCCGCGAGCAGTTTGCGCGTCTAAGAGTTAGCCGGGGTCTAAGATCTTCATTGTTCAGAGGTCAGGATTTCCTTCGAAAGTTTCAAAAAAAAAAGCTCAATTAGGTTGCGAGTACGCTCGATAAAACCACGCTGGTTTGCCAATAACCCTGTTTTTAGACACTAGGGAAGTCAAAGCAGTCATTTCAAAATGGGCCAGGAGAGCTAAATTCAGGATTTAGGCAGAGATATAAATTCTCTTAGATCTATGGATGCTAAATTCAGGATTTAGGCACAGACAGAGCTTCTCTGAGATCTACGGAAGCAGCAACACCTTGTAGCTCTCCCAGCCAGCAGTGAAAGCTGCCCCACGAAGCTCCAGCTCAGCCTCTGGATGGAAACCCTGGCTCGGAACAACACAGCCACTTCCCCAAGCCCCCACGTCCAGCCTCACCCCTCAGCCCCTGACCAAACCCAACGACCCCCCGCGCACCCGGCCCCCCCCCCCCCCCACCCCCCCCCCCCCCCGCTCCAGGATCCCGGGGCCGGAGCACTGCCCCGAGGGGCCGCTCCTCTGCCCACCGGGACACCCGTGGGGCCCTGCTGGTTCCCCAAGGGGCTGGGGTTAAAGAGACCCCGGAGGGTGGCCGGCAGGGGCTGGGCACGGCCTGCCCGGTCCCGGTAACTGGAGGTCCCCGGGGAGAGCCCAGAGCCCACCAGGGAGAGCCTGGAGACCCCCGGGGCAGGACCGGAGCCCAACGGGGACCCCCCAACGGGGCAGGACCGGGGGGAGACCAGGAACGGACCGGAGACCCCCAGGGCCCACTGGGGGGAGACCGGAGGTGGACCGGAGACCCCCGGGGCAGAACCGAGGCCCACCAGGGGGAGACCAGGGACGGACCGAGGACCCCCGGGGCAGGACCGGGCACCCCCAGTGGGAGACCAGGGACGGACCGGAGACCCCCGGGGCAGGACCGGGGATAGACCGGAGACCCCCAGAAACGGACCGGAGACCCCTGGGGCCCACCGGGAAAAAGACCGGAGCCCCCCGAGACGCCCCCCCCCC
>CM021787.1:2730407-2791078 GCA_011076525.1 Nettapus auritus | reverse complement strand
TGGAGGGTTTAGGGGGAAGATAAATGGGGTGGGGGGGGGGTTATGGGGTGGGGGGAAGCTGGAGGGGTCTTGATGGAGGCTGGGGGGGTCTTGGGGGTTGGGGTTCTGGGGGGAGGATGGGGTGCTGGAGGGTTTATGGGGAAGCTAAAGGGGGTGGGGGGTGTCTTATGGGGTGAGGGGAAGCTGTAGAGGTCTTGAGGGAGGCTGGGGGATCTCAGGGGTTGGGGTTCTGGGGGTTGGTGGGGGAGGATGGAGGGCTTGGGGTGCTGGAGGGTTTAGGAGGGTGTGGGGAGTCTTATGGGGTGGGGGAAACTGTAGGGATATTGAGGGAGGCTGGGGGGATCTGGGGGGTTGGGGATGATGGAGGATTTGGGGTGTTGGAGGGTTTAGGGGGGTAGGGAGAACCTGCAGGGGATGGGGGAAGTCTTAAGGGGTGGGGGGAACACGTAGGGGATGGAGGAGGTCTGTGGGGTAGGGGGAACCTACAGGGAATGTGGGAAAACTATGGGATGAGGGAACCCAGCAGGGTCTGGGTTCCATGAGGGTGGCCTGAGTCTGATGAGGGGAGACTCTATGGGGCCTTTAGGGGATCTGTTGGGATTGGGGTGCTCCAGGGGAGCCAGCTGGGTCTGGGGACCTTGGAAGCGTCCTGAGGAAAATGGGTGGTGGAGGGTCCCTGGGGGATCCTATGGGGTTTGGGGTGCTTGAGGGACCCTGCAGGGTCTGTGGAAGTGGCTTGAGTATGATGAGGGGAGAGTCTATGAAGTACTTGGGGGTCCTTAGGGGACCTGGTGGGATTGGGGTGCTCCAGGGGACTCAGCAGGTCTGGGGGACCTTGGAGTGCCCTAAGAACAATGTGGGGGGGGTCCCTGGGGGACCCTATGGGGTTTGGGGTGCTTGAGGGACCCTGCAGGGCCTGGGGTCCTAGGGCGTGCAGGGGGATCAGTGAGGCTGGTAGCCCCAGCAGGGTCTGGGAGCCCCTATGATGTTGGGGGACCCTGCAGGGTCTGGGGTCCCTGGAGGATCTTACTGGCTCCGGGAGGCAAGAAAGGGGAATCTGCTGCCGGCAGCCCTCAAAAGCAGCAGGTTCAGAGCAGACTCTGCGGGGCAGGGCCCCTTCCCCATGCGAGCCCCAGAGCCCTGGGGGTGCCCAGCAGGACAACGGGGGGTGCCCAGCCTTGCACCATGGCACAGGTGCCAATTTTCAGCCTGAGCATGCCCCACACAAGCCTTGTAGTGATCAAGAGGGCTGTGGGCTGCCCTACACCCACCATCTCCAGACGGTGATTTCAGCTTTGGACTGCATCTCTGCAGGGGCAGAGAGCAGAAGAGGACTGCTCCTTGCCGTGGCACCAACCCCATTTGCCTCCCGATGGGCTCAGCCGGCTGCTGGATGTTTGGGACCGCTCTGACCAGGCCAACGCTGCTCGAAGCCTCCTTTCCTGCACCTCCAGCCCCGAGCAAGCGTCCTGCGGACACCCCAATGTCACCCTGCCGCAGAGCGTGCCCTTGGGGGAGCCGTGCTGGGGGATCTCACGGGACAAGGAGGTGGGTTGGGGACCAAGCCCCCTCTCTGAGCAGAAGGCTCGTGCAGGACCACCTCACCGCTGTCCCCGTCTGCACCCCACCAGCCCCGAGCCGGCCTCACCACAGAGGGCTTAGATCCGACAGCATCATCCCCATCGCACCGCAGTGGTCCTGCTGGCCAAGGTCTCCTCCAGCCGGCCACAGGGCTCGTAGCCCCTGGGCTAGCAGCTTTCCTCAGCCCCACGGATGAGCCACGGAGCTGGGGGCTCGCTTCGCTGCGCCAAGCTTTCGCCGTGGCTTTCCCTGGAGGCTGCATGCACCCCCCCTCCTGCCGGAAGATCCCAACTCAGCTTCGTGTTATAGATTTTTTTTTAATTTAAAAGACTAAAATGCTTGATTCGGGTCGGGGTGGGGGGGCATTTCACTGACTCATGAATGTGCTGCTCCTACCTTCCCGTCAGACAGCAGGTCTGTTGTGTAACGCTCGCGTCCGCGCCGGCTGGGGCTGCCGCCCGCCTCGCGCTGCCCCCGCTCCGCAGCGGGGCACAAGCAGAAGTAAACTCCATCTATTTTATTCCTTACGTTTGGTGTCCTTCGGTGCTGGCTGAAACATCACTGAGAGGGTGATTAGAATGGGGATTAGCAAATAAGCCCCGGTAATGGCATGTAATTAATACCGGGGTGGATTTCACTGATTAGTGACATCTTCATCCAGGCACTTGGGGGCTTGGAAAATGGGATAGGGGCTCCCTGGCCTAGGAAGGGCCACTGTGGGCATCTGGGTCTCTGCAAGGCAACAATATATATAATAAATACATGTATACACATCGAGTCTGCCCTAGAAGAGTAATATTGTAAGGCCACAGGATGACACCTGTAAATATGGGCAGGAAAAGCCCATAAAAGAGAAATATTTGAGCATCGACTTCATGTTAACAAAGCTAGGAGGCAGCACTGGCTGCGAAGGTGTCTGTCCTATGAATTCCCATTAATTTTCAGTCTGATTTTGGTGCACATGCTGCTTGTTTCTGTGCTCCCCGTGCTGCTGACACCCCACCTCGATGCTCCCGGACTCCTGCCCTTGTGTGCCCAGCCATAATCCCAGGCAGGAGGCATCCCCCAGCAGGATGGGAGGCTGCTGCTAATAGCAGCTTACGGGGCTGAGCCAGGAGAAAGGACACATCATCTCTCTGTGATCTCTCCCAGGCTTTCAATTAATAGTATGAAATGTACAGCTTGGGTTTAAATCTCTCGATATTTTTTTTCTCCCTCTCTGGTGATTATTTGCAAATCAGCTTTTGACCTGATTAGAGCCGAACCTACTTAAAGGAATTGCAGGGAAAGACCTTAAAAAAAACAAAACCACTCCATTAACCCGGTAAGAGCAGAATCATTCAGAAATCCTTCGATGCAACAATTCCTCCCCACCCTTCGGTCTCGGTACAATTATGGCCTCGTCACACCGTGTTCCTGCAGCCGCAGTATTAAATTCATTGTGCTTCACCCACATTCCTGCTGCCTACCCGATAGGGGAGGTTGTTGCCATTAACGAGGACGGGAGGGCTGGTGGATGAGCAAGAAGCAATCCCAGATGTCCTTGAAGCTTCGCTCCTGCAAATAAGTGCTCGTTTAGCTCAAATAATAATAATAATAATAATAATAATAAAATACCCTTTTGTTTTGGGTACACGATGAAAGCTGCGCTTGAGGCAGAAGGGATTTTAAAGGATGGGGGGAGGCAGTCGGGGCTTTCTGGAGACCCAACACCTCAGGGGGCAGTGGGGTGTCCCTGCTCACAGAGCATCACCTTGCAGCTGGAACGCAGGAGGAGGTGGTGGGAGGTTGGTGGTGTCTGTGTCTGCAGAGAAAAAGAACAACAGCAGCTCCCCCAGGCCAGTGCAAGAGCCAGAAGCGATACCTGCTTTAGGAAAAACAACAATTAAATAAAAACTAACCCAAATCCCATCAAAGGGCGCCTGCTCTGGGCCAGGATAATCCTCCTGGGACTACTGGGGGACACAGCCACCTGCACCCCTGCCCAGCCCTTGCACCCCAAACCATTCTGAGTCCCAGGGCTGTGGTTTTGGGCAAGGAGCCCCCGTCACCCCCAGAGAGCTGGGCTGCCCCCCCCCCCCACATTTACACACTGTGGGGGGACAACAAGCTCCTGGGGGGTCCTGGGCCCCTTTTGGGGTCAGATTTGGGGAGAAAACCCCCAGCATGTAGTCAGAGGGGGGGGATGCATCCCAGGTTTTGTACCCTTCCCTGCCTGCTGCTGGGAGAGCTCAGGGCTTTAAATAACCCCCAGCACCTCCACCAGCAAAAACACCGCACAACAAACACCCCCCCCCACCTTTTTATGAGATTATTCCGTTAGAGAAAGCAACTTTCTAAGAAAAAAAAAAATGCTAATACGTAAGCCCAGCTTTTCTGCTTTTCGCTCGTAATTCCCAGCCGTGGGGGGGGGGGGGGACACGCGTGGGGCCCCTGGGCCGGTGCGAGCCGGCGACAGCAGAGGGCACTGCAGGAGCCGCCTTGGAGCAGCCCGGCCCCGGGAGGCTTCGTGGGGTGGAATCGGCCCCCCCAGGTGTCCCCTGGGTCCCCAACCACCCTGGATCCCTACCGACATCGGGGTCCCCAGCCCTCTCCTCCCAGGGCATCCCCTCCCCATTACCCACCCTCTCCCCCAGCCTCCAGCATTTATTCCCTTAAAGGTCCCAATTAGCCCCAGTGGGTGGGGATTGCCCCCCTCTTCCCAGCCCTGATTTGCTCCTCCAAGCACCTGAGTCCATCCCACAGCACTGCCCTAGGGTATTTTTTGGGGCCTGGAGGCACCACAGGGGAGGCTTCAGCCTCTTTCCTTCCTCCAGCCCCCCCAGGAGGTAAAACAGGGGCTGGGGGTGTGCCTTGGTGCATTTTCAGCTCCTTTTGTGCCCAAGAAGGTTTTTATATCCCACCCCATCCTGTGGCATCTGCCCCGTGGTGGGCACCCTTGTGCTTCAACCCTCAGCTCAGACACACCGAGAAATGTTGATTAAATCATTTTATTTCCAGTTCTGCTGGCCCGTTTCTCCCCAGACCCCCCCGCCGCTGAGGGCTTGAGGCTCTCCCCGTGCCCAAAGACAGGGCTGTCACCGTAGGGTGTCAACCCCCCGTCCCCATCACCCTGTCACCCCTTCCCCACCACCCCCATCACCCCATCACTGTCCCCACCACCCCGTCACCCCTTCCCCACCCGTGCCATCCCCAAACAACCCCAACCCTGGGGGGTTTCCAGGTCCCCACAGCCTGTTCCTGCTGCAAGTGGCCGCGGGGCTGACTCCCCTACGCCCGCCTTACTGTGCTAAGCCCATCTTGGTCCAGTTCTCCCTTCCCCGCTAAGCTCCTTAAGTCACTGATCTGGTTAAACCTCGGCAATCTCTTTGTTTTGCCCGGCGAGTTAACGCACCTAATTCCCCGCTGCCTTGTTCCTGATGTGGAGATGCAGTCAGGTGGGTTGGGGATGCTTCACACCCCATGGTATGGGGTTGATGTGACACCTCTATGGGGTCCTGCACCCCCTGGTAGGGCTCTGGAGCCGTCCCCATCCTGGAGCTTTGGGTGGAGAAGAGCAGAAGAAAGCGTCTCACTTCGCCTCATTCCCCTCCCTGCACACCATCCACATTTTTGGCTGTTGAGGAAGTTTTTCCGCAAGCCTTTGGGCAAATTGTTAAGGGAATTGTTTGAGGGAAATGGGGTAATCAGCCCTGCTACGTGCGGGCTCGGGGCTGTGGTTTCTCAGGGCCTTTCTCCTTCCAGGAAGGCCAGGCAGGAGAAGGCCATTGGGCAACAGCGAGGAGCGTCCAAGCCGTGATTTTCCAGGGTTCAAATATCTCTGCCTCTGACCCAGGCTTGGCTTAAGTGCCCCACAAGTCTCTCTCGGCGGAGCGGTGTCTCTATTTTCAGCCCTAATCCGATCACACGCCTCCGCCTGTGCCTCCACCGGCTCCTGCCCGAAGCCCACAGGTGCCGGGCAGGATCCATCTCCTTCTCCATGGGCTGGAGCTGGCACTTGGAGGGTGATGCTGAGCATCCTGGTACCCACACGGGTCCCTTTCCTACAGCTCCAGGGTTTTGCCATGCCCACAGCTTCCAAACCCTCTGCAAGCCCTGTGAAGGGCGATGGAGACAGGGCTGCACCCCAAAATAACTGTACCATGCGCACGGCATGTGGCCTCAAAGGGCAGAGTGCATGGGGGGCTGCACCTTGCTCACCACCCCCTGCCACGCACACCGGGGCTGGCAGAGGTGGGAGCGGGTCCCCCCGGTGCCCCTATACCTATAGATTGAGGTCACCCCCTATAGGGACCTGTGGAGCAGAGCTGCTAAGCATGGCTCTGCACGTTTCCTTGGGCTGTCCACGCTAATCCTCAGCGATCCGATGTGGTGGCAGACCTGTAACCTGATCGCGGTTCCTTAAGGGTTTTAGAGGGATTAATTGCCAAAAGCGCTGCTTATTGCTCGCAGCCACAGGGTCACGGCCCCCCCCAGTGCTGTCTTCCCTGGTACTGTGACCCCCGGCGCTCTGAACCCTGCGTGTCTGCGAGGAGCCCCAAAAGCTGCGGTGATGTGATCCCCAAATCCCCAAACTGGAGTCTGAGTTTTTTGGGGTTTGCACTACAAAAAGGAGGGAGGAGAGGCAGCGCTCTGGGGTTCAGGGTGCGGGCACATCCCGGTCCCCACACGCGGGGCTTTCCCTCGCCTGCACGGTGGTCACACCCCGATGTTGGTGCTGCAGTGCCTGAGCTCGCACCGTGGCTCCGGGAGGTGGGGATTCGAGGTAAAAAGCCCCAGATTTTTCCAAACGTGGTGTTTGAAGGGAGGTTAACTCCACCAGGTGTGGTGATACGGCAGAGCTGTACACCAGGTGTTCTCCAGGGCTCGAGGGGTCCCAGCCCAGTGCACACAGTGGGGGTCCCGCTGCCTGGCTCCCCAGGGGGACCGCACAGCAACAGCACCGAGCAGCTTTACCATGCCCTGAGCCTGCAAGAGGCAGGCATCCAGAACAATAAAGCAGAGAAAAGCAACCCACAGCCCTTCTTTTCATTCCCTTTTTTGCACCAGGGGTGACGAGAGGTGGATCCGGGTGGTGGGAGGGCAACGCTGCCAGGAGAAGGAACCCCGGCACCCCGCGGCACCCCTGGGCACCGAGAGCCAGCCGCAGCCCCGGCTGACGCGGTTGGGCTGACGCGGGGACTATATCGGTCGGTGACAGGCAGGAAAGGAATCCGCCGAGGGAAGCCAAACTCAGGCTCGGCGCTCCCCGCCGCCGCTCCTCTTATGGAGAGGAGCAGGAGGGCAGAGGGGCCGGGGCAGCTCCCGTTATGGAGAAGCCTTGGGGAAGCCCTGGCTCGCACGAGCTCTCCTCGGCCCCGCAGGACGCTGTGGGGACTCTGTGCTTGGGGCACGGCACCGCCTGGGGACACCGTATCCATGACTGCCAGTGCCTCTTGGAGAGGAGGAGGAGGAGGAGGAAGAGCTGGCGAGCTATTCCTGACACCTGCTCGGCGCTGAGCCTTGGTGCTTGGGGACAGGCGGCCGAGCCTGCCAGCCCCATCCTGCCCGAGGTGGCACAGGCACAAGCGGGTGGCACCAGCTGTGGGTGCTGCTGGGTGCCTGGCGGGTCGAGGCAGGCACCGGGGAACCTTTTTCATGGGCTCAGTTCCCAGCTCCAGCATCATTTCCAAGAAAATGTGGGGCGGGTGGGAACCATTCTGTTCCCAGCACCGGTGCCCAGGTGGAGCGGTGCCACTCCAGGGGGTTTGGGGCATGCAATGGGGTCCCTCCTCCATGCACACTCCGCCAGGCGCTCTCCTTGCAGTGAACACATGAACTGCAAAATTACATGCACTCGGATGAATACTGCAGGAAGGAGAAGCCCTTAGGTAGCAGCACAGCAGCCAGGGCCAGCTCAGCGCCGTCACACTGACAGCAAGGAGGGCGGCGAACCTTTTTGTGGCAGGAGAAAGAAAGGGCTGCGGTGGCAGGAGCAGCAGCTCTGGGTGGTGCCAGGCATGAGGGACTGCTCGGTGCTTGGCTGCTGCGGGCAGGCAGTTGCAGGAAGGTGTCAGTTCGCAAACCGAGGAATATTTTGCTTTGAGTTGTAGAGGAAGAGGAGGTTTAGGGTGGGTGGTGTGGCAGGGGGTGGCTGGTGTTGGGCAGCATTGGTGGCAACGCGTGATGTCCCTTCCTAATATCTCAGCATTGCCACCATACAGCATTGCTCACTTCATTAGCAGATGGGTTTTGGGGTGGCTTTGGGGTCCCTGGGGACCGCAGTATTTTCGAGCATCTTTAGCACAGGAGGAGACAGCCCCGCTGTAGCCCAGCTCCTCCACCAGCCGCCAGCCCCGCTGCCCAGGGCTTTTCAACACCAGCCAAGAGCGATGCCCCTTTGCTGGGGTGCAAACTAAAAGCCTCTTTGTGCAAACCCACGGAGCAGAAAAAGGTCCGAAACCTGCGCAGCTCAGTACGGGCACAGGTCAGGGCACGGCCAAACCCCCTCCCCGGCCCAGGTCCAGCTCCGTGGATCCGCTGCCTTGCCCCGAGCTGGGGAAGCGAACGCCCCTGCTCTTTCCCACGTGTTGTTGAACTGCTCAAATATTTGCTTTGGAAAGCGCTGCCTTGCCCCGAGCCCCGCAGCCAAGGCCGTCCCTGGCTGCTCACAGCAGGCACCGAGGAGGGATCCTGCTCAGAGGCAGCCCCAGGGTCCGATTCGAGGGAAAGCAGCCCCGAGGCTGGCCCCGTGCTCCAGGCTGCTCTTCGGGGCTGCGGGACCTGCCTTGGGGTGGGACGGGGAGACAGCAGCTGGGCCATAAGACATGGCCCCAGGGATGGGACCTTCCTCCTCCTCCTCCTCTACCCTCACCAAAGCACCCACAGGGCTGGAAACCCCCAGAGGAAGGACAAAGCGGGGTGGTGGGAATGTCAGTGCCCATCCCACAGCACCCTGAGAACTCAGGGCCATCAGGTGTCCGCACCACACTGGGAACCCTCCAAAACCCAGCGAGACTTCAGCAGAGGGAAGGGCTGGGAATCCGCCTTGTGGTCTAGGAGGGAAATCCCGGCCCTTTGGGCTATATTCCAACCCTCCTTTGCTCTTACAAACACGCTTCCAGCTCCCCTTGCAGCAGGAGGGCTCGCCGGTGGGAGCAGGGAGGTTTCAGAGCAGGGATTTGGGGCAGGGGCCCCTCCGCCACCGGCAGCCGTGGCTCGCCGTGCTCTCCCGGCGCTCCCCAGCCCTGGCCTCCGCGCTGCCGGCCGCCGGGAGCTGGAACAGCCCTCGGTGTCTGGGACACTGCCCTTTGTTTCGGAGAATAAAGTTAGCGCTGTTACTCAGCCTGTCGCTATTCCAGCAATTCCTGCCTCCACTTCTGCTCGGCAGCGGGAAGCATTCCTGCCCGCGGCTGCCAGGAGCAACGCGCACGGGGGGATGGACGCGGCAGGGGTCCCGCGGGGCGGCCGTCCCACCCTGGCCCTGGCCCCCATCGGAATGATTTTTATGGTTCTGAGCTTTACCTTGGTCTTCTGGGTCATTGCGGTGGCTGCTTGTGGAAGAAATGTCCTAATTCTGATTTGTTTTGTGGTTGTGGCCGGAGGAAGCCTCGACACGGGGTGGTGCTTGGTTTGCATCTCCAAAGAGCCCGTTTGCAGCATGGGGCACTGGTAACTCATTGGATCCATGTAAGGGGCAGCTTTATTTTCCCCTGGGAGGACAAAACGCAACCAAGCAGCCTGCAAGCTGCAGGATGTGCTCTCTGGTGTGAAGCAAAAAAACAGGGGGGGAAATGGAGAAATTGAGGCAAGGCAAAGCCGAGCAGCTTGCCCAGAGCAGAACTGGGACCCTGCCCCACATCTCCTGTGTCCAGATGCGATCCCGATCCCTGGGTACTGCCCAGAAACACAAGCAGGGCACCAGCAGCCCCCAGACCAGGTTTCAGACCGGCGACCCAAGGGATTTTCTCCGCATCCATCATCACCCATAGGATGTGGGTAAGGAGAGCTGGAGGACGAGGGGCCGGGGGTGAGGTGTTATTGCCCAGCGCCACTAATTTCCATGGAAAGTTTTGCCGATGCCAGCAGGGATCTCGTGGCACGAATCATCTGGGGCCATGTTTATTTTCCCGCCTGCTTTCTGCCCTTTCCCTTCCGATAGGCAAAGCAAACAGCCTTCCTCTCCGCCCTGCGCACCCGCACACCGTCCCCTTGCTTTTGCCTTCGTGGAAAAAAAGGCGGTGGCATCGATAAACCCCCCAGCCGGGGCATGAAACAAGTCCCTGGAGCTGCCTGCAGGGAGGGGTGCGGGGAATTCATCCTCCTCCTCTGTAGAGCCACCCCTATAGGGGCAGACCCAGCCCCGATGGAGAGGTTGGGGGGCTCCTTACAGCCCATCCCAATGGCACCTGTGCCCGTATTTTGGAACACATCGAGCTGGCGGCGACAGCAGAGAGCGGGCCCTGCCCCGTTCTCATTTTGGGGACACTGCAGGACTTCCCACAATCCTAAAAACCACCAAAACTCCCTCAGGAGCACCCCATCCCCACAGCTTAAATCTGACGAGCACAGAAACCCCAGGGCACCGCAGCCCGTGCCTGGGGCTCCGCGCTACAATGGTCAGCACGGGAACAAAGGGAGGTCGGGAGGCCGGGAACGTCCCTTCCCAGCCCCGGGGACATTAAACAAACCCCAGAGACCATTGTCCTTTTGTCAGCCCCGCAGGTCAGCCGGGGTTTGATCTACAGCCCGGCACGTTGAGGGAAAAATTCCTGCTGAGGGTTTTGGAGCAAGTCCCCGCCGGCCTCATCGAGTTTCTGGGCACCGCGGACCCCCAGACACCCTTCCCGGCTCTTCTGAAATGGGCTCAGTGTTGCTTTTTCCCCCACTTTTCCCCTTTTAAAAGCTTGTGAGCTCTCCCTCCATCTGGGAACAGTGTTTCATGCATGACCTCCAACACTCAGGAATGAGGGGTAACAACAGAGGTGTCCACCACCTCGAAGCCTGGAAACACCCCCCCATTTCATTTTTCCAGCAGAAAACTGCATCTGAAAGGGCAAATTCTTTTGGCTACCGCTTAGCCACTGGCCCTGGCTGATGTGAGGACCAAGCAGCCCGTTTCTGTCCTCCTACCAGCCCGGCCCATCGGAGCGGGCAGCGATCCGGCTGACGGAGCCGATAAAACCCATAAAAACATCCCCTTGGCTTTGCAGCCCATGCCAAGGGCAGCAACGAGCCCAGTGTTTGTGCTCGCCGTGGCTTGTGCATTTTAGAAACCCGTCAACTGAGCCTTATAATTGCCTTATAAACCAAAGCTATTTTAATGGTGCTATCTCCCTCTCCTAGGCTCTTCTGATAACCCCAGAGTTATGTACATAAATAACGCGAAATTGCCCTAATCTCCCGGATTGTGCGCAGAGCTCTCTCTGGGAGAAAGCAGCCAGGACACAAAGGTTGCTGTAATCTTGAAATACTCGAAGAACAGGGCACGGCCAGGTGGATTTATTACCTGCTGTCAAGCTCTGCTCCAGCTGGGGCCGGCCGAGCCGCCGAGGAGAAATCCAAACAGTGCCGCTGCGAGCAAATGCTGCCGCTCTTGCGGCCGCCTCTGCTGGGCCCTTATCGCTGCTGCTTTCCAGGTTTGGGGTTTTCCTGGTGCTGTGAGAGGTGAGCGCCCAAAGCTCTTTGCTAGCAGCGTCTCCAGGGGTTGTGAAGCCCCAGCGAGGTGCCCGTGGACAGTGTGGAAGAGACAAGCGCAGCCTCTGAGCATCGCAGGGCATGGAGCTGGACCTGCTGAAAAACCCTATAGGGATGCAGCCCGTGTGTTTGTCCTGGTGTGTCCCATGGCTGAGCACCCCTACATGGGAGGGGAGAGGCTGGGTTAGGGGTAGGAGTGGGCTGGAGCACGGCACACAGTGCAGGGACAGCCAGGTCCTTCTCTCATCCGTCCGGCACAGCTTCCTGGAGCCACGTCTGGAGAGGGGCAGATGGATATCACAAAGTGCCCAGCTCCTCATTACCTCCTTTTTCCAGCCCATCTCCTGCGAGGGGACAATTAAAGCGTCTTCCCGAGGCGTGACACACGGCGTGGGGACTCCCCGGGCTGCCCGGGCCGGTTCGGGAGGGTGCTGCTCCCCCAGCCGTCCCCGTGCCGGATCGCTGGGCCCTGGGACGGCCACGGGCGGGTGATGGCCACGTCCCCTCCAGACTTGCTGGGTGGTTGAAAAGGCACCGCCTGCCAGGACGGTTCAACCCCTGGGTGCAGGATGAGCCACGCGTGGCACCTCAGGCCAGAGGGAGCTGTGGGTGCTGGTGGGATGAGGCAGGAGAGGTGGCCTCGGGCTCAGCCGGGCTCTGTGTCCCTTCCCGATGCCCAAAACCTCATGTATGGCACCCCTGGGCACCCCATTCCTCCAGGAACACAGCCAGCTGAGCCAGCAATTCAGACACTCACAGGCTACAGCTGTGGTTCAGGGCATCCTTTAATGCCCCCCACTGCTAGATACCCTCTTGGTCCATATTGCAGCTTGAAATCCAGCACTCACATGGCTGCTCCAACCTAAGCAGGCTCCTTGATCCTTCCTGGAGGCTCTGCGAGGTGTACCCACATGGCAGGACCTGGGGGGATCATGGGGGGGGAGATCCCAGTGAGCATCCTGCGGCGAGGGGAAAGCCACAGCGATGGGCTCAGTGCTGTCCTGTCCCATGGCCAAGCGATCCCTGGACGTGGCCCCGACAGCACTGGCCCAGCCCTGCCGCACGCAGCTTATCGAGCTGGACCTGCTCCAGTCTGCAGGGCTGGGCTGGCCACGTCCAGCCAGGGCCGGGCTCTGCTCCACGCGGGTGAGATGCAGAACGCCTCTCCTGCTGTCCTCTCCTGCCGTCCCGTCCTGGTTTTGCCTCCTGTCCCTTTCTGCCCCGCCACTTCCCCATCCTGCAGCCCTGTGCCTGCAGCGTGCTCCAGCCCTGCACCCCGTCCCTGGGTGCACGGACACCCCACGCACTGGGGTGAATATCAACAGCTCGCTTCACCCCGTTCTTCTCGCTCCATGGGGCGCAGGGGGCAGAGGCTGTCGCTGTTTCCACCGCTACCTCCCCGTCTTTCATCCCAGCCACGCTGCTTTCAGGACGTTGCGGTGCCCACGGATGGCTTTGTGGAGGAGAAACCCTGGTGCAGACATTTATGTTTTACCCCACAGCAGCCTGGAGGTGACCTGCACATAAAAGAGAGAAAAACCCCAAACAGCTTCAGTGCTGCAGCACCAGACAGTGGTGGGCTCACCCTGTGTCCCCCTAACCCCACACCAAGCAGCAAGGAGGAAAAAACGGGGCTAATGAGAGGGTGGATTCCCTCAATTAGAGGATAACACCACAATCCTGGCTCTCAAAGTTTTTTGTGAGTGATGAGTGCAGGGGGGATGAGTCCAGGCTCCTCCACCCGTGCTTGCACCCGGGGGCCCTGCGGCTTCTCCGTGGTGTGACGGGGAGATGTGCGCATGGGGAGCAGGGGTGGGTGCTGGTGTTTGGAGGGTCTGGGGCTGACCTGGGGCTGTGGGTGAGAAGCTGCCATATAAGAAACAGCCCAAGAAATGGGGCTTGGTTTTGCCATGAGATAAACCAGGCTCAGCCAGCGCCCGGGCTCTCCTCTCACCTCGGCACAGCACGGGGCACCCTCAGGGTGGATCGGGGTCACTCCATGCCACACTTGGCACAGCCTAGCTGGATAAAACAAGTCATGGGCATAGTGATGGCCAGGTAATCATCATTATTAGGGCTGACCCTCGGTGATGGCACCCGCCTCCAATTCCCTGGACATTAAGGGGAGTCAGAGGGTGCAGGCTCCCTCCCAGGGCTGGCCGTGACGTGGGAGCACGGGGAGGATGCACTTACTCACACTGCGCCCGTTGTCACGGGCAGCCTCGGCATGCCTGGGAGCTGGAACAGCTGAATCCTGCCCCAAATTAGAGCCTGGGCTTCAAAGGCTGCCTTCCCTCGGCAGCATCGCAAAGTCCCCGAGCTGCCTGCAGTCGGAGCAGCCCTGGAGCTGCAGAGGACTCAGGCATTGTGTATGGGAAGAGGTTGTCTGCGTCCCTCCTGCCCCTCAACCTCCCCCATTTAGGGCTCGTTTTTGGCTTTCCCAGGACGGCTGCACTGCCTGGGAGCTCACCTGCTACAATGCACCCAGGCAGGCGGTTCTCCTTTCCTGGAGCAGAGGCTGCTCCCCAAATCCTGGCTCAGCAGCGAGGAAACCCCTCCACGAAGGGGAATCACGCCCTTGATGCTCACGCCGGCAAATTGCAGCGTTTAGAGCCGGCTCCAACCATCCCTGCCCCAGCAGAGGAGGGGCAGGGGAAGAAACAGGCTCGACCCGTTGCGCTGACGAAGATGGAAGAGGGTGGTTAGTAAGTGGCACGTTCGCCTTACGTCCAGCCTCGAAGGAATGCAGCCAGGATCCATTAGGGGAGCAGTCGTTCCGTGAGTCACGCCGTGGCCATGCGGATTTAGCCGGGATTTCGAGAGCAAGCGACCTGTAATTGCACATCAGCGGAGGGATGCTTGCAGTAATCGGCTGTCCCGGCCCGGCCGCTGCGGGGAGAGGGAGGAGGGCCGGCCAGGGTGTGATGCAGCCAGCCCCTCGTTAAATTACCGGGCAAAAAATGTAGGCCACACCAACGCCACGGGGAAACGCGCTGCCTGGTGCTCTCCCTTTGAAGGCAGGGTGACACTGCTCCTGCTGAAGCTGGGTTTTGATAGCGGCGAGATAAGCAGGGTAAATATGTCGTGGTGGCAGCACGGGGCAAGGACCGACCGCCCCCGGTGCTGAGCCCAGGACAGCCAGGCACGCAGGGCAAAGCCGTCCTCGTCAGGGAGATGTTCCCAGCCATCACCCAAGGGAAACGTCGTTCCCTGGCCAGGACGATGTGGGAACGGCTCTTCCACTCTTGGCTACGAGATTCTGGAAGAATGATGTGAGCCTGAGGAGTAAAAATGCATGTTCTCTCTTGCACAGCAGAGAGAGAGAACACCCTGCACCTCGCCAGCACTGCTCCAGCCCAATGCCAGTCCCCAAAACCACGCTCCCACCTCTCCTCACCCCTACCCTCTGCTATTTCTGCGTTAGGGATGAGCAGTGGCTGGGGCAGGGGGTTCACACACCCCCCAAATCCCAGCCCCGCTGCATCTCCCGGCTCCGTTGTGCAAGAGCTGGAGGCTGCGGGTAATCTCTTTTATTCCTTTCCCAAGAAAACATGACTCGGCGAGGGCTGTCACTCATCCCCTTAATAGCGCTGGATGCCAGCGGATGATTTCAATCACATTTGTCGAGTTGCTACACGCTGGCACCGGCGGCCGGGCAGGGCTGCGCCCAGGTGCTGGGTGGAGGGAACGGGTGCTGTGCTCGCCAGCACCATCGGGTGCCACGATCTGAGCCTTGAAGCGAGAGGAGCGGCGGGGAGGAACGGAGAGCAGCCGTGGGGATGCCCGTGGGTGCACCGGGGAGCCGGGCTGCTGGCCCTGGGAAGCGGGCGAGCTGCTCTGTGCCGGCTGGTGGCTCCTCGTGGTGCCTCCCGAGGGAAGGGGACTGCTGAATTCCCAGCTCCAGGTTGTCTGCAACAAGTCGCGGCACTGGGCCTGCTGCTCCTCCTCGCCCGACCCTGCACCAAGCTGCGTTTCCAGCTGAACACGCCACAGACAGAAGGGACAAGAAGCCTTTAAAGCGCTCCCCTCCTCCAAACCGGCGCTGAGCGAAGCTGAAATCCCATTCACAACCCTTCAGCCTAAACCAGGACCTCAGGCAGACAGCGACCATGGCCAGCAGATAAGATACCAGGGCTCAGCAGAGCCGCACACCACGCATTTCTCCCCCCGAGCTGCCCTCGCTCCCGGGGGGCTCGGCTGCTCCCCGGCCCCCGGTGCCATCCCGCGGCAGCTCAGCTCCGTGCCGGCCCCGCCGCCCTCCCCGGTCCGCACGTATCAATGGAGCATTTGTCTCGTGCTTGGCACCAGGCGCCGGAGCGCAAGGGTCCGTGCGCTGGCTCGCCCAAACACAGCTATAAATGGCAAGAGGAGCCGCACAGACAGGCTGTTCTCGCGGTCGGCACGCTCTCAAATAGCACGGTTAACACCCGCGCTGCCCGAGCTGCTACTGAGGAGGAGCGTGGTCAGACAGAAGCTCCTGCGTGCCCTGAGAGAGGCTGATTAGAACCCGAGGTACAGCCCCAGGGCAGCCCCCAGCACGCACTGGGATGGTGCCACCCCCGGCGCCGAGCAGAGCGGTGGCAGCTGAGGGGTTGGAACAGGATTGCAAGCGGAAGGTTTGAGAGAAATCCCTCCTGTTTTGCTGATTTGGGGCTAGGCCAGACCTGGCTGCAGGAGGAAGGCTGCTGGAGGTGATCCTGCAGCTGTAAGGCCCTGCAAATAAACCATGACACTGCAGACCATACCAACCACCTCACCAGGGCACTCTCCATCCAGCAGGTGCCAAAATGCTCCACGAGCAGACTTCCCAATGGGCTCCTCCATGCCCGAGCTGCTGGCCACGGCCAAGCAGAACCCAGCCCCAGCACGGGCACAGCACCAAGGGTCTAAAAATAGGGGCAGAGCCCCGAGCCCAAGGGAAACCCAGCCTGCGGGCAGCCTCAGCGCACGGAGCGCCCGCGGCTCCCCGGAGACCTCCGGCAGCCAAAGGGCTCCACGCTCCCCTTCCTTCCTTTTGTGGGAAGGGCACCAGGAGAGCAGCAGGAGCTCCTCGTGCACTCAGCATGTCTCTGGTATCAGGCACGGCACCAATCCTGCCCTGAGCACAGCCCAGCTGCCCGCACAGACCCTCTGCAGAGCGCCCAGCACCACGCAGTCCTCATCTACACCAGGTGCTCAGGGCACCGGTCCATCACCCCCTGTCCAAAGGGAAAAAAAAAGACAGATACAGGCCGTGAGAAAAAAAAAATATATGGTTTTATTTGACAATTAACAAAAGAGGGATCCAAATCTCAGCTGTAAACATGGAGAGCTCCTTTCTGACCACAGCTAGTACTTTCCACCACGGTCCTTTTGTATAGCCTGATCCGCCCCAACAATGACAGCCGACGCTGTCAGGGCTTTTGCTGCTCTGCTCGGGGTCACACACCCTGAGCTTATTCCCCAGCGCAGCACCAACCGCCCCACAGGACCTGCTGCTGGCAGGGGAAGGAGCCAACAAACCAAATATTTTGGGGTCAGCTCTGCCCACGGGACACCTGGGGAAGGAAACGTCACCCCATGTCACCATGCATGTGGTCAGGGAAGGCAGCAGAGTTCCTGGAGCAGCTCCGCAGGAGCAGAGCCCTACCTGAGCAGGTGATGGGGACAGTCCCCGTGCCAGCCCTGCAGAAACAACCCCAACCCGATGTCAGGGGGAAGCTCAGCCCCAGGACTGCCAGAATTTGGAGAAGCAGAGCCAGCAAGTTCGTCCCAAACAAGGACTGGCATGCCGTCAGCTCGCTCGGTGCGGTGGAACCAGAAGTGCCTGTAGCTCCGCACGGGGAAGTGAAACTGCAGCTGAGGCTGGAGGGCAGCCAGGCACAGAGGAGCTCACACCCAGCTTCCAGCCAGGGTGGGAGCCTGCCCCAAGCACCAGGACCCGAGCTTTTGGGGACGATAAGGCTTTTGGAGCTCCTCACCCCCATCTTCCCAAGAGGAACCCCTAGGCAGGTCTCCCGGTGCCACCCCAGCCAGAGGGACCTCAGATGACCAAGGGAGCGGGATGCCCATGGGGCCACAAGCAATCTGAGGAGCCACCAGGAGCAGAGGACACCAAGGAGCAGCATTATAAATAGAAACCTGCGGCACAGAGCTGCCTGCCAGCAGCTACACGCTCCCAGCCTTTGCTGCCCGGATGGGGAAGCAGGAGCCCAGGGTGCCTGCACCGACTCCTCCATGGCCGTGGGTGGGTTCAGACCTGGTTCTTCCCCGGGTAGGGGCAGCAAAGGGAGCACCCCCCTGCCCTGCTGGACAAGCAAAATAAAAAAGTCAAAGAGATTTGAATACACTGTATTTATTTGAAACAGATTCTAAAGAATCTAGTGAGTCTATGTCAAGCCCATCGCATGACAAGTGATACAGGTGTAGGAAAAAAAAACATTTAAAACAAAATCAAGTGCCATTCAAGCTACTGGAATCGTCCGTTGCCCCCTCACAGGAGGCGGCACAGTATCACTGCAAGATCGAGAAAATTCGGATTCAACCCATTCACAAGAGTCCCACCACACACACTCCATCATAAACCAAAAAGTGCAATCTCAACGTTAGTCGCCCTGTCGAGCTGTTGGCTGTAGGGTTTTCTTTTTTTTTTTGACATCTTAACCAGGAAGGAGGGAATCTCAGTTTAGTGCATCTGTGTTTGGGGGTAGAGAGTAAGAAGCCTGTAAAAAAAAGCATGCTACGTCATCTATGTCCGTCTGAGGTTTAAAATGCAAGAAAAATCGTCCCTTGGAGCCACAAAGGGGGTATAGAGGCATAAAGGGGGTACGCTGGGGATGTCCAAAGCAGCCCTTAAAGCAGTTTTACCTTGCACCAAAAAGTCTCAGCCCTGCTATGGGGGATCAGGCTCAGACCCACGGCACCCACTCTGTTAACGGCGCTTCCTCTTCGGTGCTCACCAGCCGGGAAGCAGAGCTGGACCAACTGAGACCTGGTCGGTTAGTTGGTGTTTTAGTTGGTGTTAAGTGCGAGAGCCCCCGCAGCATCCCCTCCCCGCCCCACGTCGCCCCTACCCCAAAAAACGTCGCAATCTGGCTAAAGGCATTCCAAGCATCTAGACTTTATTAGTGTTCGGTCTGCCCGGCTAGTACAGGTGTCACACAAACCAAGAAACAAGTTAGTAGAGATACTCGGGTAACTCGAGTAGGTTAGCCTCGGAGGGAGCACCATGAAGCCGCGGCGTTCCCGGAGCAGCATTTTAGGGAGCGCCTGGTTGCCTTCCCACCCCTCCGTCCGTGCATAGTTAAGTCTGAGATGATGCTCCACGAGGGCAGGCCCCGCAATCCAGGCATCTCATCGAGAGACCTTGTGCTCTGGACACCCAACAGCTTCAAAGCCACGTCTGACCAAAAGAGCCAAGCCCTCCAGACACAAGAGGGTTTGTTCAGAAAAAAGACATACTTTTTTTTCACCCCCCTAAGGCCAACTGACTCTCGCACAGAGCCCCGCAGTCTCCACTTCTGGCTAGGGAATGAATTTCAAATGCTATCGATGGCTCACGCGTGGGATCACTCAGCTGGGAAGAGGCTGTTTTGGGGACGGGAGGGAAGATCCCAGCCCTGGGAGAAGAGATCCTGGAAGAGGTCTGCTCTTCTCCTAGAAGGACACAGGCTCCAGCCCCCAGCACAGCGACAGCTGGAGATAAGGGGCTCGTGAACCAGTTTGTGCTTCAAGGACAAGCCTCGTCCTCCCAGATAACCCAGCTGGCCTCCGGCTTTGTGCATTAAAACCACACTGCATGCCAAAAAAGAAAACAGCATTTCAAATTCTCCTAGAAAAAAAAAAAAAATCCACGGTTTGGGGTACAGCAGCCTAGGGCAGGTTCCTGGACAGATCTGCCTCATCTTTTTGGGATTACATTTTGGCACTGCAGACTTGGGAGCTTCGATAAATTCACAGGTAGGTCCCTGCTGCCTTGTCTCCACGAAGCTTCGCACAGCATTTTCCACCATGCACTTCCCTCCCTCCCTCCCGCCCCCCCCCCCTAGTTTTAGGCATTTACAAGCCCACCCTTGTTTAGGCAACTCAGCTCTGAGAGCCATTTGCTACAGCTGGTCCTTCACAGGCAGCAAGCCATGCCAAAAAAACCTCAGCAACACGTAACCTGCAATCCCATCCTTGCTTCAGCGAGGCTACTAGAAATGATCTCACGACCCTCCCTCCCCAACAGAAACATTTTCCTCTCGGGGCATCCCACTCAAGCTCTTGGGATGCCAGCCCCTGCAAAAAAAAAAAAAAAATAAGGTTTACAGTACAGTTGTGTTTATATTGTTACAGGCACTTAAACAGGATTCTTTGGTCCTTCAAAGGAATTAGCCACTCTGGCTTCTGTCTTCAGAAACCACAAGTCTGCACTCCCATAACACCTCCTGCGCTAAAAAATAAGAATTCGGATCCGCTTCAGGGCAGTGCAGCTCTACCTTACTGTAATTCTACAATCTCCCCACACACACACCCACCCCCCGTTGCCCACAGAATTCGAGAAGCCATCGAGTCTCCCCGTCAACGTCCGAGCCACCTGGCTTCCATCCCACTGCACATCCCATCACAGTGTACAGCAGACAGGTCTCGTCCCAACCAGCCCAGGAACAAGACGCTCGAGCCAAGAGTCCAGGAAGAGTTTCCTCTCGGTGCAGTCCTGGGAAGGGTCCCCAACCCTCCCTCCCCACTCCCCAAGGCAAGGAAATACCTCGGGGGACAGCCCCTGAAGCTTGTCCCGGCTCAGTTACAGGGAAGCCACGTTGGGTAGGACTGATTGCAAGGCAGGAAGGGCTGCACGTGGGTCACGTAGTAGTTGAAGTTTATTTCGCTGACGTAGGGAGCTGGCTGGTAGTAGCAGGTAACGTTTGTGACGGTGGGGATGATGTTCTGCTCAGCCAGGACCCTCACAGCCAGCATGGCAATGAGGTTCAGGGTCTGCCTCCTCTCGTGTCCCATGAGGCAGACCGTGCTCTCATTGACCACCCTGTGGAGGGTCATCAAGTAGTCATATCTTTTGCTCTCCATCCCAACAAAGTGGCTCTGGAGGTAGCACTCCAGCTTCCTCTGCTGCTCGCCGATGTCGGAGAAGTCTATGAAAAACCTGGAGCACATGTACCTCTGTAGCGCCTTCATATCCACTTCCAGCTTGGGCTTAAACCCCCTGACCAGGAGGTTGCAGTACTTCAGAAGCCCCCCGCCTCGGATCTCCTCGGGGTTCCTGGTGGCGATGACCCTGCTGCGGAGGTGCTCCATCGCCTCCTCGAAGTCCCCGTACATGCTCTCCCCGGTCACCGTGGGGTGGAAGTTCTCGGCCATGGGGTTCTCTGAACACTCCCCAAACAGCAGCAGCGAATCCAGGATGATCTGGAAGGAGTCCACGCTGAACTCGAACTGCCGTCGGAGAGAGTCCACGAACTTGAGCTCCACGTTCTTCCCGCTGTTGTTGGACAGGGAGATGAGGCTCCAGCGGTCGGTCTCGTTGCACACCTTGACGAGCTTCTGCACGTACGCCTCCTTCAGAGTCACGGGGGTGATCTTGTCTTTGTTGACGCCTTCTGGGAGGAAGTCCAGCAGGCAATCCATGACCACGTCCTTCACCTGCTGGAAGACGTCTTCGGTCTTCAGATCCACGCCAAAGATGAGGTCCAGGTCTTTGTACCCCAAGCCGCTGTCTTGATGTAGGACATGGCTAGCTGCTGAGCCATTCAGCCTCACGTTATGGACTGCGATGCCTTTCTTCTCCAGACGACTACGGACAACCTGAGATGGAGAGAAACGTGGTGAGAAGCAGGCGAGCGTTCCTGGAACGGCCCCGCTACAGCAGCAGGATTGGCTCCTTCTGCTTATATGGGTCACTCCAGTGCAAGACGGCAAAATAAAAAGCTAATCCATTAGAAATAGGTCGCTTTGGAAGGCTTCCAGAGCCTTGAAGGAGACCCAGCCCCAGCTGCTCACAGGTCCCACTCAATCCTTTGAGTTCAGGGGCTCCTGGTGTACAAGAGCAGCTCTTGAGAGTCTTCCTCCCCTCACCAAGAGTGAGATGTTCCCTAAACTGACGCCGATCCCTGCTCACCCATGGATGGAGCAGCCGGCCTTTCCTCTAGGACCAGATTTAATCCGGGCACTCACCCATCCCGGCCATCCCTTTACCCGTCAGCATTCATCAGAAGCAACTCAAAACGCCCGAGCTGCTCCGAAAGCCCCAGCCAGGTGTCTCCAAGTTCGTGTCCTAACTAGTAAGTGTATCCTAACAATTTCCAGTGTGTCAGAGCTTCGTGCCGAACTTGGCGTGCTATCAAGCACAGGAGGCAGCTTTCATCTTCGGGGTGTTACTTCCCTGATTTTAATGCTGCCTGCTCAGTCCTGGCACACCCACCCTACCTGCAGAGCTTTGTTCGTTCAGCGCGGCGCTGAATCACTCGCCCGATTACTTAACATGCAGGAGGCTGAAATAACCCCGAGACCATAAGATCAACTGCTCTGGACAGCAGCCTGTAATTTGAGTGTCACCGAGTCCAGAGATCCCAGGGGATGAGGCTCACGTCCCCCACCAGCTCGTCCCACCTCCCGTCACTTTTGTGTCCCTCCCCAGCCATCGCCCGCCGCCAGGAGCCCTGCGAGCCTCATCCTGCTCACCCAGTGCATGGCTGGAGCTTGAAAGAGCCCAAGCTCAGGCTCGGAATGGAGACGTTATCTCCCAAAAAGCCAGTCTGACCGGGCTACTCGGCCCCGCGAGGCTGTCCCAGCTTGAGGAGCCCCATGGAAATACAAAACTCGGTGAGGAGCTCGAGTTGGCTCAGCCCTGTTCTTCTGGGAGGTGCTGAGCACTGTTTCTGCAGCAGGACTGTCCCTGAGCTCGGTCTGTAAGCAGGGGGTGAAGGGCTCCAGCAGGCAGCCCCCTGGGCAAGCTCCCCGTGCAGGGAGACGTTTTGGGAGCTTTTTTTTCCCCCCCGACTTGTTAAACCCTAAGTTGAGGGCACTGCAAAATCTCCTGATGCAGCTACTCTGCTGGCATTTCCCCACTGCTCCCTGACATTAGGAACTGCTGCTCGGGCTGGAAACGCGCCTGGGCTCGTGGCCAGCCCCATGGCGATGGTCACATGCCAGGCACCAGTTAACCAGTGAGCTATTCACCGTCGGAAGTCCCAAGTCCCCCCAGCGCAGCCACGGACGCGTTTGTTCTCTAAGGCAGGCGGTGCCGAGAAGCAGATTTACTCCTAAAATGAGGCCTGGGGTTATTCCTGCACATAAAGGTCAGCTCTGAGCCCACCCTCATGAGCTCTTGGTGGGACACCGCTGCTGGCTGGGCAGTCACCGAGCTGCTCGCCCAGGCACGGCTCCACGGTGCTGCCTGTTAGGGGTTTGTTCTACCTGGCTTAATGGGAGATGGGACATAGGTGACAAGTGTCGGGTACAGATCCTAGCTAAGATCTCATTCCAGATTAATTTTCCAGCCACAACCAAAGACTGTTGCTTAATATCTCCCTGGGCAAGGCTCAGGACCTCCAGACCCATGACCCTGGGCTCTGCCTACACACCAACTATGGAGGAGGAGGGGAAAAGCTATTGGAGAAGAGGAGAAAACCCCACCAGAGGGGGCAAACCACCCCAATTGGGCCCCAGAGGAGCCCAAAAGCTGCAGGGGGAGCAGACAGCCCCAGCACCCCCAGGATGAACACCCCAGCCCCAATGCGAAGCGCACCCGGAGTCACTCCCTGGCTGCAGGGGGTGCAGGTATGCGTTCCCCCCCCCCGGGGTGAGATATTTGGGGGGTTATGCAGCTGCTGACCTGCTTCCCCAAGCAGCACCCCACCTGGGGTGTGGGTCAGCTAATTGGCTCTGACAGCCAGGCACTCGCCAGCCCCATACCTGTCCCTGACCTGCCGCTTCCCACCGCAGCCCGAGCCACGGGCACGTACCAAATAATGCCTTTGGGGTTGCTCACATCGTTAGTCAGCCCTAAACACAGGGGGCAGCACACCAACCCCTCGCCACATCTCAAGGTGCTGGTGGCATGCACAGCATCCTCCTGGGCAGCTTCAGCACCAAACAATTCGGCTCGCTGGGGGAAGATTTGATGCTGCCCCACGTCGGGTGGTTAAGGACATCGGGCTTCTCCAGCCCTTCCCGACCCCAAGGCAGCATTTTAGGGTCAGCTCCCATCTCCTGCTTGCCATAAAACCTCGGGAGCAAGGGCGTGCAGAGCTCCTGCCCCCAGCAGATGCAGCAGGAACTCGAGGAATTTGGAGGCAGCCTGGCTCCAGCGTCACTCGCTCGTTCCCAGGCAGAAATATTCCCCCAGCAGCCGAGGCCCCCAAATCCTCACCTTTAGCTTATTGTGAAGCCGGTTTGCTCGTGGCTCCGTGAGCAGCCTTTTTAATTAGAAGCCGGCATGCCCGATTTTTTTTTTTTTTTACATTTGATGAGTCATTACCAAGGCACGAAGTTACCTCCCAAGCATGAATATGCAGCAGCGTGAGCCGAGCTGCACGGCCAGTTGAATATTACACGCAGTTATTGCTTTATGGTTGAACTAACAGGAACTCTCCGACGACATTCATCGGGGGGGACGCCGCGTGCCACGACCCCGAGGACACTTGGGGCTGTCACCCCTGCACCAGCTGCCCCCCCCAGTGCCCAGTATCAAGGGGCTGGGGGGGAACTGGGAGGCGGAGAGCAACTGGGGGAGGCCCTGCAGATACTAGGGGGGCCCTGCAGGTCCTGGGGGGTCTGTCTGACACCCCGATCCCACCATGTCCTGGTGGCCCCAAGGCACTGGGGGCTGGGAAGAGTGGTGGTGCCCACCCCAGGGGGGTCCCTGCTGGTCCCAGTGGACCCCGGGAGGGTCCTGGGGGGGGGGGTTCCTGCTGGTACCAGGGGGTCCCAAGGGGGCTCTGCCCACTGCAGTCACCCCATCCCACCATGTCCTGGTTGTCCCAAGGCACTGGGGGGGGAGAACAGCTCTGCTTGCTCCAGGGGGGTCCCCATCAGTACCGGGTGGGTCCCTGCAAGTACCTGGGGGGTCACCCGGGTGGTCCCAAGGGGGGTCCCAGCCCCCCCCACCACCCCAACCCGACCATGTCCCAGTACCGCCAGGGCACCGGGGGGAGCCAGAACGGCTCTGCTCACCCCGGGGGGGGCCCTACCGGTACCGGGGGGGGCCCCTGCAAGTCCCTGGGGAGGGGACCCGGGTGGTCCCATGAGGATCCCTACCGATATAGGGGTGCTCAACCCCCCACCACCACCCCGACCCCACCGCATCCCGGTGCTCCCCCGGTCCCGGAGGGGGGGGTCCCCGTTCCTCACCTGCACGATCGTGCGCGGCCGCACCGAGAGCGTGGGGAAGTTGCCGCGGCCGTGGATGGGCACGGCCTCGCCCAGGATCTGGTCCAGCCGCTGCACCTGCTCCCACGTCAGGACGCTGAACCGGCCGCTGCCGCCGCCACCGTTGCCGCTGTTTTCCGCCTGCCCCGCGGAGCCCGCAGCGGGCCCCCCCGGTGCCGCCGCCGCCGCCAGCATCACCGCCAAAAAACCCCACGGAAATGGGGAAAACGGGAGGAAATTTTTTAATTTTTTTTTTTTTTTTTTTTAATTAATAATTAACGAAGCGGCGCGGGGAGCTGCGGGCGGAGGGGGGCCCCGGGGGGGGATGCTGAGCCGAGCCCGGCCCAGCCCAACCACGCTCCGCCCGCTGCCGGCCGCGCTCGGCACTGCGCTCGCCCGCGCCCCGCCGCCGCTTTATATAGGCGCCCGGCCGCGGCCCCTCATTGGTCCGCTCCCTTCGCCAATCGCCGCCCGCCGCCGCCGCTTCTCTGGGTCTTTCATTGGTCGCCGTTAGGGGTTGGGGAGCGCCGCGGAGCCAATCGAGGAAAAGGGGAGGGGAAAGAGGCGGGGTGGAGAGGGGAGGGGCGGGGCTCTCAGGGGTTGTCCCGCCCACTGAGGGAGGGAGAGCGGCGGCTTAAAGGGGCCGCAGCACGGGGGGAGGTGGTTGGGGGTCCAGCACAGGGCTCTGTGCCCCACGGCCCCATACCAAGGGGTGCCCCACTGGTGTCCCATTGATGCCCGACTGACATCCCATTGACGTCCCATAGGCTTCCCATTGATGCCCCCATTAATTCCCAATAGACATCCCATTGCTGCCCCATTGACATCCCATTGACATCCCACTGATGCCCCATTGACATCCCATTGATGCCCCCTTGGTACCCCATTGCTGCCCCATTAATTCACCATTGACATCCCATTGACATCCCATTGATGCCCCAAAAGCTTCCCATTGCTGCCCCCTTGGTACCCCATTGCTGCCCCATTAATTCACCATTGACATCCCATTGACATCCCATTGATGCCCCAAAAGCTTCCCATTGCTGCCCCATTAATTCCCTATACACATCCCATTGACATCCCACTGACATCCCATTGCTGCCCCATTGACACCCCATTGACATCCCATTGATGCCCCATAGGCTTCCCATTGTTGCCCAATTAATTCCCTATAGATATCCCATTACTGCCCCATTGAACTCCCTTTGATGTCCCACTGATTCCTCATTGACATCCCATTAATTTCCCATTGACATCCCATTGCTACCCCATGAATTCCCCATTGATTTCCCAATGATGATCCACAGATGCCCCATGACCTGGTGCCCCACAACCTCTCACTTGCCACCCCAGGGCCCTTGCTCCCTCCCCAGCAACGTCCCTGGACACCAGGGGGTGACACAAGGGGGTGACACCATTGGGGATGGAGCCCCCTGGGGCAGGGTGCCAATGCCCAGCACCTCCTACCCCAGGAGCTCAGCCCCAGACCCTAAACCCGTCCCCAAGCCCTGCTCCTGGCCACCCACTGTTGTCATTCCCATGGCCTTACAATCCTTTTCTCGCCCATATAAGCCAGGATCCCTTCCCCGACCAGCACCAATTTATTTTAACACCAACACTTTTCCCGCAGCTGCCTATGGGGTCAGCCACACACCTGCAAACCCCAACCCCGCAGCCCCCGGACGAGGGCACCTGGGTTTGGGGAGCCCCACAGAACCCTTCGAGGCCGCGTCTCCGGAGCCGAGGTTTGCTCTTGGGTTTTCTCCTCCTCCAAGGGTTTTGCTGCATGGGGGTGTCCCAGAAATGCTGGAATTTCTGAAAAACAAAATAAAAAGACTCAGAAATGGGGGAATTGGGGTTTGGGGGAATTGGGGTTTTGGGGGAATGGGGGTGCGGGAGAATCTGCAGCGCGTGCGGGTGCTGGAGGGGAGAGGCGGCGCTGGGTGTCCCCAAAGCCAGGTCCCTCCAAACCCTCCCAGCCCCATGACACACAGCGTGACTCTGGGTGGTGACACGCAGCCAGGGGTCCCCAGGGGTCCCCACGGAGCAGGGGTCCCCCCCACCCCATGTGTCCAGGGCAGCGGCCACCCCATCCGGGGCTCTGCGTGCCACAGCTCGTTGCCATCCCCGTCCTGTCCCCACGTCAGGATTTCGCACCCCTGTCGGGGCACTCGCGTTTCTCCACCGGGCATCTCCATGCCGGGATTAATGCTGCTCCCGGTTACACCCATGCCACGTGAGGAGGGTGTCGCTGGCGCAGGATGCGGCCCAGCTCCTGCACTGAGCTCAGCACCCCACTCCCGTGGAGCTGGGGTCCTGTTGCAGGGGTGCGGGGAGCCCACGGGTGGCCGGGTGCTGCGCCATGAGCGTGCTGAGGGGATGAAGATGGCACCGGGGCCACGCTGTGGGGTGCGAGGGGATGGTGGCAGGGTCACAGCACCATCCCAGGGCAGGATCAGTGCGGAGGGGGTGATTGGAGGTGGATGGGATGCGGGCTGCTGGCAGGAGGGGGGCGATGGGTGCCGAGAAGGAGCTGGCGAGCAGCTGGGGGGCACTTGGCACAGCCAGGGGACAGGGGACAGGGGACAAGGGACAGGGGACAGGCACGCTGGTGGCCCTGGAGAAAACACCGTGCCATTAAAAAGCTCTGACGCGCCCCAGCCGGACTGGCTGGGTGGCTCGGTGACATCCATCCCCAGCATTACCCCAAAGAGCTGCCGCGAGCAAATGGCACCGCCACCATTTCCTTCCAGCTCAGCGAGGCCCGGCCGGGCTTTACTCGTTTGTTTTGCCAGCAATTAAGGGCTAATCACCATCTTGGGGTGAAGGATGGGGGGGTTCTGCCCCCCAGACCACGGCTGGAGCCCCCTTTGCAGGTGCAGTGGTGGCTGAGTGGCACTGGGCTGTGCCGGCACCCATATGGGGTGGCACGGTGCTGGGGGACACACAGAGGTGAATCCCCTTTTTGGGGCCATTTTCCAGCCCATTGGGCAATTTACCCACCTGGGGAACCCGGGGTGCAGGAGCAGGGTGCGGGGCTGGGAGGGGAAAAAACTGAACCTACGGGGGACACCTCGGGGACTCCCCGAGCCGCGTGGGACCGGCTCTGCCCACCATTCCCCAGGGCGTGTGCCACCTCCCTGAGCACGCAGCGGGGACCAAGCCCTTCTCCCAGAGCCACCTCCGTCACCCGGTGTCACCCCGGGGAGCAGCAGCAGCACCCCGGGTGGGGAGCTCCTCCTCCCCGGCCAACTTCCCCATACATCCACTGTCCCCATGCACCCATCGCCTGTCCCCGTGCACCCACTGACTGTCCCCGTGCACCCACTGACTGTCCCCAGGCCCATGGCAGCTGTTCCCAAGCCCACACCACGCAGACCCCAGCCATCCTCTTGCTCATGTCTCCGTCCCCACGTGCCACCATCCCCACACAGGTGCCAGCTGTCCCCAGGCTCTTTCCTGCCGTCCCCACACACACCATCACCATCTCCGTGTCCGGGCTGCCGTCCCCGCACACGTCCCTGCTGCCTCGCGCCCGCTGTGGACTTAGGAGGTGGGTCCCATCCCTGCAGCCTCCCTCGGCAAACACGGCTCTCGGCCTCCTCCTGTTTGCGGGTGTCCACCGGCCCCGCTCCCTCCTGAGCAGCCCCGTGCCTGGCACGGCCGGGCCCGAGGTGCCACCGCTGGCAGCGGGGACCCCGCGGGCACCCCGGGGCTCCTGGCCCTGTGGGGCGATGGCTTCATGCTCCGGGGAGTGGAGAGGTACGAGGATGAGGGTGAGGAGGAGAAGGTGAGGATGAGGAGGACGAGGTGAGGGTGAGAAGAGTGAGGAGGAGAAGGTGAGGATGAGGAGGAGAAGGTGAGGATGACGAGGAGAAGATGAGGATGAGGAGCACAAGGTGAGGATGACGAGGAGAAGATGAGGATGAGAATGATGTGAAGATGCAGAGGAGAAGGCGAGGATGAGGAGGAGAAGCTGAGGATGAGGAAGATGAGGTGAGGATGAGGAGGACGAGGTGAAGGCACCAGTGTGGCAGGGGGACTGGTGCTGCTCTGCTTCGCAGAGGTGAAGGAATTGGCGGATTTCTGCCTAATTCACCCTAAAAGCCAAAAGGGGGAAGGAGAAACCTGGGCAGGGGGTTTTGGCTCCTGGGGGCGGTTTGGGAGCTGGTTGTGTTGCTCCTCCCCCCCCGATTTCAATGACCCCCAACTCCAGCAGTGCCTCACCTGCAGCACGTGGGGAAACTGAGGCAGGGCGTGCAGCACCACCCCCCCACACACCATCCTGCTGTCCCCGGACCCTGGGCACCCACATGCACAGCACCCTTGGTGCCTCGGTGGCCCTGAGTGACACCACCACGAGGCGATGTCCCTGTGCCAGCCACGGCAGGTCCAAATTTGTCACCACCCGGCATGGGAGGGGGACATGGTGGCTCTGCTCATAGCATAGGATCCCTATGGGACCACCCCCAGGACCCCCACACCCCCTGGTCCCAGCTGCCTCTTGGAAATAACGATAAGTGTTGCGGCCACGATGCCACCCAGCGAGGTGTCAAGGGCCACCAAGGGCTACCACCGCCAAGGGCCTGAGATGAAAGGCGCTGCGGGAGTGCAAGGTGTCATCACGGCAGTGACACAGAGCTGGGGAATGGCACCCGCCACCTCCGTGGGCTGCTGCAAAATCCTGCCCGGGGCACAGTGGGGGACACAGCCCCTGGGTGTCCCCGGAGAGGTGCCAGGAGCAGCCACCGAGCCCCATCCCAGCTGCCTGAGCCATGCTGGGGGTGTCACCATCACCGTCACCGTCCGGGGAGGCCTCTGTCCGCCTGAAATGTCCCCAGCTCTGCTGCTGCTGCTTTGGGTCTGAGTAGCGAGGGAACCCCAAACCTCACCGAGCTTCCCAGCAGTGTCAGTAGCGCCCTGCCCATGCCCGATCCCGTGGGATGCTCTGGACTTGAGCTGCCCCATGAGCTGCGGGGCTCCCAGCCCCATCCCCTGGGAGAACCTCATCACGGGGCTGTTGTGGCACCGCCGTGTGTGCAGGGAGGATGAGGAAGGCTCGGAGGAAGGAACAACTTGCTCTGCCTGGGCTTCGTGCCACACCTCGGGGAGGGAAACTGAGGCACGGGGAGCCCAGCTGCCCTGGCTCGGGCAGATTCCTGCAGATGCAAAGGACAAGGGCGGCCTGCTCAGGGTCCTGCTGCTCTCCATGTCCTTGGCACTGGTGACTGGGGAGAGGGAAAGAGGGGAAACTGGGGGCTCGGGCAGGGCACAGGGACACGGCATGGCCACGGGGACCACAGGGCTCAGGGACACTCGCCGGGACCCGTCCACCCCGTGGCTTCGCTGCGTGCACTTCAGCAGTTGCTCAGCGGTGACAGCCCATCCCCGGAGGGATCATTAGTTCCTCCCTCATTAAGAAAAGTTACTCACCCCCCCCGACAGAAACAAGAATATCCTGGAAATGCCTTTGTTTGGCGAGCTCTCGCATTAAAGCTATGACCAGAACGGGGAGGGCGGCTGCACGTGACGCAGCCCGGCACGTGTGGCGGGCGAGATGCTCACACCCGGCCGCAGCCCGGGGCTGCCCCGAGCTCTGCTGTCACCCCCTGTGCCCGTTTTGGTGGCCGTCACCATGCTGCCGAGCTGTGCCAGCACCTCCCAGAGCAGCCAGCACCAGAGCAGCCCCGGGGACCTGCAGCACCCCGAGCCCCGTGTGGGGCAAAAAGGATGGCACCCGCTGCCCCTTCTACTCGTCCTGCCCCAAAGGAGCTGTTAGGAAGCCCCACGGAGCAGCAGCGGGGCCGAATCCAGCCCTGAGACACGGGGGGGACCCTGGGCTTCAGGTATTTTAAGCAGATGAGCAACGCCAGCGCTTATGCGCTTGCTGGATTGTAGGCGCGTGAGTCACGGCCGCGCTGAATCAGAGCTTTAATGCGCAGCGGTGAAACACGCTCGAGTTATGGCCACCTAAAAGCCAGGGGCTTCTCGGGGGGGGAGAGGGCGCCCCGTGGGATGGGGGCTTTGGGGTCGGGGCTGGTGGATGGCCCTGCTCTGGGGATGGGGGAATTGTGCCCATTTTGGATTAAGGGCATGGGTCCTGCGCTCGCCCCTGGCTCACGGCATTTGGATAGGGAGCTGGGGACACTCTCACGCCTGACCCTGTGCACTGGCCTCGCTGGTGGCCCCATGGCCATGCTGGTAGCCCCATGGCCATGCCAGCTTCCCCAGCAGCAGGGCCCAGAGCGATCCCCAAGGCCCTGTGTTAATCACAGGCTCCCGACCCGGCCGACCAGGAGGGTGACACGTTCCCCATTCCCCTGCGCGGCCCGACGCCAGCCCTGCGCTTCCCCATCCCAATTATAAACTCAAAACAAAAGAGAAGGGACGTTGGGAGCACAAATCGGATGTCCCCACTGCTCCCAGGCTTTACAGGAAGGCCTCATCCTGCTCAGTTTGGGCAGCCAGAGACCCAGCTCAGCAGGGCAGGAGGGGTCCCCATGTCCCCAACCCTGGGGACAGCGCGGGGACAATGCACCGGGGTGGGCAGAGCTGCCCTGAGACCCCACCAACACCTCGAGGCTTCCTCTGGGGCTCGGTGATGTCCAGCACCCAGACGAGGAGATCGGGGCTGGGTTTGCCTTCGGGATCCTTTGTGCTGACGGAGCTGGCTCGTGCTGTAAGAGCTGAGGGTGCGGGACAGCCCTGCCGCTCCGGGACGCGCCCGGTGCCGTCACCCATGGGTGCTGGGACAAGCAGCGACACATCGGGGCTGGCGTGAGCCCGTCACTACCTCATAGGGTTCCCAGAGCCCGGTGGGATGGACCCATCACGCCCACGGCGACTGAAGAAAGAGGTGAGGTCTTGCATCTGCCCCCTGAGACACGGCTGGTGCCCCGCAGCAGGGGGCAGGAGTCCAAATATCCGGAAAGAAAACACGAAAAATTAACATTAATTTATTAGAATATTCATGAAAAAAAAAAAAAAAAAAAAAAAACAACAACGAGATTCTCTTTACATGTGTGTTTTTTTTTCTTTTTTCTTTTTTCTTTTTCCTTTTTATACAAGAGAATTTTCATTGCTTTTATTTTATTTTTTTTCCTCCTGGAGACAGAGCAGGGCACGCAGGCACACACAGACAGCGACGGTGGGCGCTCGCCCCAGCGGGAGGAAGCTGCGCGGATGCCAGACCCCGGGGCCAGGCACGAGGCAAGGTCCGGGGGTCCCGGGATGGGCGCGCATGAAGGCAGCAGGACAGGGACGACGCGTGACAAGGCACGGCACGGGGAAGGGGAGGCAACTCTGGCCCCCCCCAGGGGTGCTGAGCACCCCATGGCACGTAGTGGGGGCCAGGTGGCGCACGGGGGACAAGATGACATGCTTGAGCACGACGCGGGATGGTCCTGAGCCCAGGGAGGGCCGCGAGCCAACCTGAACTCCCAACGCTCCCTCCCAGCAATGTCTCGGGGCTCGTTCCAAGCTCAGGACCCACAGCAACCTCAGCTGGCCCCCTCCTGCCAGCTCCCGGCCCCGCTGTGCCCCTGTGCTGGGCGAGCAGCAGGAGCTGGTCCCCAGCTCTTCCCGAGCTCCTTTTGGTCGTGGGGGAAGGAAAAACATCCAAACCGTGGAGAAAATACAATCATCTGCACGCCACCTCCCCGCGGGCGTCGGACCCGGAGGCTGTCTTTGGTTAAGGAGCACCCGGTGCCATCTGTGCCCCCTGCATGGGATTTTAAGGGGTCGTGCACGGGGCCGGAGCTGTGCTGCTAGGCAGGTGAGGGCAGCAGGAGGTGCTCACCATGGCTCTGAGGCCTCCAGGGCACTCCGTGGTGGCTCGAAGCGGGGTCCCCGAAGGGCTGGGTGACAGGTAGCGGCTCCAGGAGACGAGAGGCATTGAGGCCCACGCTTGCAGGGCTGCTCGGAGCGAGAGGGGAGCCAGGTCCTCCTCGCATGGCTATAGGATATTTAATTTAACAAGACCCGGCGTGAAATGCAGCACTGGAGGAGGTGTTCCCGGGCAGCAGCCAGCCCCGCAGGGGAAGCAGCCAAGGCAAGGGGACGCCGACACGAGCCCGCGGTCCCCGGGAGGCTGCCGAGGGAGGTGGTCTCTGCCCCAGCCCCCGAGCGGAGCCTGGCTCCCACCTCCAAGCTCTCCGCTCCGGGATCGAGGCGAGGAGGCAGATAAAAAGCGAAGCAAAGGAGAGGCAAAGCCGTGCTGCGAGGCAGCCCCCGTGGACGCCCCGAGTTCTCCAGCCAGAGCCCACGCTGCGCTTGCCAGAGCCACCCTGAGGAGCCGCTCGCTGGTCCTGAGTCAACGCAGGTGGGGGTGGCACTGGGGGCAGCCTCTGGGGAAGCCCTGCTAAGGCCTGGCAAGTCCCAGGCCCTGGGAGATTGTCCGTCACCCCCAGGGCACAGCAGGCAGGCGGTGCCGGGTGCCCCCGTCCCCTCCACCGCCGGCAGTCCCGGGGGCTCCATCCTGCTCCTCGGGGCTGGTCCATGGCTTGCTGGGCAGAGCCGTGAGGGCAGTCCCTGTCCGTCCGGGACGGTCTCTCCTTCCAGAACCCAGCGTGTAGTGATAGAGGAACCAAAAAGGTGGGGAGGGTCAAAGAGAGAAGAACAAATGAAGAGAGAGAGAGAAACCAGACGGAGACGCGCGAGGCTTCACGCGCTACTGCCCCTTGGGGATGAAGGGCTCCCCTTCCTCCGGCTCCGGCCGAGGCCCCGGGTCGCTCAGGCACCGCAGCATCCGCTGGCTGCTGGGGCTGTCGCTGGTCCCCGGGGTGAAGACATCGTCAGTGCCCGGGGAGGAAGGCTCCTTCACTCGCATCACCAGCCCTTCCTCATCCTCCTCGGGCGAGGGCGGCAGGCCGCTGCAGCCTTTGGGCACCTCATTCGACAGGTCCATGGACTCCGGGGACTGCGGGGAGGCCGGGTCGATGGTGATGATGGGCAGGTTCTCCGAGTCCGGTTTGGGTTCGTAGGCCAGAGGATCTGGGGGGGGGGCAGAGAGGCGTCAGGCAGAGCCCAGCTCACGTCGTGCTGGCTGTGAACAAATTGGGACAACCTGGGGGGGTTCCAGCAGGGAAGGGGGATGGCGGGGACCTCCAGCTACAATGCGCTCCAGGTGATTGGGGTCTGGACCCCTGGGCTCACTCCCTCTAGTTTCCGAGATGCTGTTTAAACCCTTTTTCCCATCTCCACGTCCTATTTGGAAAGGCAGCAGGCCCAGGACTGCAGGGTTTGCATGGGGTGAAGCTGCCCTCTGGTGATTGAACACCATCTCAGCAAGCACCAAAGCAGCGCAGTGCCGCATCACGCCGAGCGGGTTCCACTCGGGCTCCTCTCCTCCAAGCTGTCCCCAAATACGGAGGGAAGGACATACAGGGCAGAGGAAAGACAACGATGGCAAAGTAAAGGTGTGATGGGGAAGGCAGGGGGACAGGGGAAGGTCTGGGCGTTGGGAACTCCTGCTCCTCTCCCCGGCAGAGATCGAGAACGGACAGGGAGAGGCAGGGCTGGGAAATACTGCTGCAGGGACAAAGTATGGGGAGCTCTGGGCAATCTGGGTTGGAGAGCTGGCAGAGGGGAAACGGGACAGCCTCAGCACCCAAGTGTCAGCGGTGCTCAGACACCGACACTGACGCTTCCCCAGCAGCTCAGCGCCACCCTACCTGAGCCTATGCGAGCCCGGGACATCGTGGGCGAGTCGAGCTTGTGAGCCGGCACCGTCAGGTAGTTCGCCTGCTGCAATCAGAGTGCAGGGAAGGCAGCGTGAGGGGCTGCCTCCAGGTGAGTGGCCGGGATGAACAGGGAAGGGGAAGCCTTCCAGGACCCCAGGCCACAGGGACGAGCAAGAAGCAACGTCAGCACGCAGAGAACAAACGCACATGTCCTCCCACCCGTGCTACAAGGACTTGTTGTGAGCCTGCCTTCGTGCTGGGATGATCAGAGGGCAGATACCCACTGTGAGCTGAACGCAGCCTCCTCCCCATGCAGGACACTGCTGTCCTTCCCAGCCTGGGAAGCCCTGTCCGCCTTCCTGTCCTCCCCATCCCTGCCCCAGCGTCCCCTCCATACCCTTCGTTCCATCTGCCGGGCTTTCTGCCTCCGCAGGAGCATCTGATTCCAGGCTTCCTCGTAGGGGTCGGCCACAAGCGTGTGCCGGTTGTAGGATCGCAACTGGGAAAATGCCCAAGAAAAGGAGACGGGTTAAAAACCCCGCAGAAAGGCAAAGAAAGGTCGTATCATTTCCCTTATGGATGAAACAGCCACCAGCGGGCACAGAGCATCCAAGCAGTTTGGTGGCTCCCTTGTACTATTCTGACCCACCATGACCCAGCAAGGGTTTAAATATCAGGCTCAGACAACAAGTCAGCCTCCTCTTCAGCACTGTCCCAAGAGAAAAAGCCTCTTGGGGAGAGAAAGCCAGACCAAGAACTCAAGGGGCTGAGCTCAGGGATGCCCTGGGAGAATTGCAGACCTGGCCTCGAGGGTTTTTGGTTGAAGTTATGCTCGCCACCCCCAGGGAAGCAAAGGGGGCACACGGGGTGCAGGGCATGCCTTACCCTCTGCCTGGTCTTCTGCAGGTTGTTGCGAAGGATTTTCCGGATCTCCTCCTCCTTGTCCTTGGACAGGGCTGGAATGACGCGCTCCACAGGCAGGGTCTTGGGGTTGATGTTCCTGCAAGGACAGAGAGAACTCAGAGTCACAGTGTGACGGCTCATGGCAGGGCTGAACGGCTGCTTGCCCTGCGGCCACAAATTGGGAGTGTTCACCCCATAGCCAGGATCCTTGGGAGGTTCATGGTGGCCAGGGCTGGGGAACTCACTGGATTGAGACCGTGGAGACAGCAGAGGGGATCTTGCCCAAACCCCCGCTCTCCACCAGCTCAATGGCCTGCTTCATCTCCATCTTGTGATAGAAAGCGATGAGCTGGGGCTCCTTGGAGCGCTCCCCTGCAATCAGGCACTTCTTCACGTACTTCTTGTTGAAGCGGTTCAGCCTTCCCGAGGACACAGGGGAAGAAGAAGGACAACACATCAGTCCTCCCCCCTCCTCATCACCCACTCCCTGCTCCCCGCTCTCCTGCCAAGGCCAGGAGAAGATGGATCATTTCCCCCGAGCATGGGTCAGGAACCCCTCCAGAACCAGGCAGCCTCCAAAACACCACGTCACTGCTCCTGCTGACAGTGGATAGTCGAGATCCTGCAGGACTGGCCACCAGGTGTTCCCACACTGCTGTGAGCACTTTGTGGTGTGACAAAGGGGTGCAGCCCTGCAGCCTCACTCACGCTCAACCTAGGGCCGTAATTCATTAGGAATGGAACTTGTGCTGCTGCTCCATCCTGGGGAAAACCCTGGCCTTGGGCTGGGGCATCCTGCTAGGTGGCAATTCAAATCTTTCCCCACCTCACCCCCAGGTCCCCCAAGCCACCGAAGCTCCGCACTCACTTGTCTTTCCAGTGGTGATGCCCGTAGTGACCACAGATATCCTCAATCCCCGTCAGAAGGTGATCCAAGAACTAGGAGAGAAGGCCCAGGGCGTGGGCAGCTTGCAGGGCTGCTGCCTGCCTCTCCCCAACACCCCAACACCTGCTGCCCCAGGGGTGACGGCACTCAACAGGGTGTGAAATTGGGGTCGTGAGGCCGAGATGGGCCAAAGGAGGGTGGCACGGTCCTGCATGGCCCGGCTGATGCACTACCAAGCAGAGGGGAGGTCTCGGCCGGAGCAGGCACTGGATGACACAGATAGGGGACAGCCCCCTTACCTCGGGCACTGATATAGGGGCAGCTCCTGCTCCATAAACCCGCCTGGTTACAGCGGTGGAGGAGGTGGAAGCAGAAGGAGAAGAGAGCTAATGCGGCGGAGAGAAACACATGGGAAGGCCGGGCGCAGCGGGTTACCTGCGTGTGGATCTCCTCGTTGATGGAGCGCTTCGTCTCCTGCTTCTTCTTCACAGCCAGAAGGTCCACCAAGGGCCGGATGGTCATGCCCTAGGGAACGGGGCAGGAAGAATCACAGAATCATAGAATATCCCGAGTTGGAAGGGACCCATAAGGATCATTGGGTCCAACTCCTGGCACCACACAAGTCTACCCAAAAATTCAGACCATAAGACTAAGTGCACAGTCCAAACACTTCTTAAACTCTGACAGGTTTGGTGCCGTGACTGTGTCCCTGGGGAGCCTGTTCCAGAGCCCAACAACCCTCTCAGTGAAGAACCTCTTCCTGATGTCTAGCCTAAACCTCCCCTGTCATGGCTTGACACTATTCCCTCGGGTCCTGCCACTGGTCACTAATAAGAACAGATCAGTGTCTGCCCCTCCACTCTCCCTCATGAGGAAGCTGTAGGCCGCCATGAGGCCTCCCCTTAGACTCCTCCAGGCTGAACAGGCCAAGTGACCTCAGCCACTCTTACGTCTTCCCCTCTAGGCCCTTCACCATCTCAGTAGCCCTTCCCTAGTGAGGTTAGGCCTCTACCCACTGCAGAGGTTAAGGTGCCTGGCAGGAGCTGTTTGGGTTCAGCATGGCCAAACCGCAGGGCTCTGCACTGCCGGTGTCACTTGTAAGCCTGAGGAGCTTTGTAAACCAAAGAGAGGACAGTGGCAGAGACTGTGGCCATGCTCCTTGGCTCTCCAGGCACACATAATGCTCACCTCGCCTCCGTAACCACAGCACGACCACCTACGAGCCACCAACCTGCACGAAGACTGTGAAGAAGATCACCGTGATGATGGCCGTGAGGAACATGTCCCTCATGTCGAAGTGCTTGTAGTCGAGGAGGTAGCAGAGGGAGAAGGCGATGGCTCCCCGCAGCCCCCCGTAGGCGATGATAAACTGATCCTTCGGCGTCAGCTTCACAATTCGGAACTTGTTGATGAACCAGGTGAGGACCAGGACGCCTGGGGGAGTGGGGCAGGACCTCACGTGAGCAGATAAAGGTGCCCCCAGTCCTGAAGAAGCCCCCCTCCCGGCGCCCAGCTTACAGGCCAGAGCAGTGTCATACCCTCAGGGCCGCAGGTGCAGGTGGGTGCTCTGCTCAACCCAACCCCATGTCTAGGATAGACTTGGCCTCACCCCATCTTCCTGCAAAGCCAACCACCAGCAAGGTCCAATGCTCACGGTGGAGCAGTGCTCCACCAGTCAACCCCAGTCTCCCCAGCAAGGCACACTAGGACCTTGTAGGCCTGGAGGGAACCCAGGAGCCAGGAGCGGCCCCAAGGACCTTGTCCTCACAGCGGGACCTCACCTAAAACCCTCGCGATGAGGCAGAAGAGCAGCGTGCTGATGACAAAGGTCCAGTTCCAGTAGTGCTGGCCGGCCACTGTGGAGACGCCCAGGAAGATGAAGATGAGGGTCTCGCTCACGCTGCTCCACATCTTGAGGAAATATTTGATGGTGGTGTGGGACTTGTGGGAGATGTTGGCTTCCACGTAGGGCCGCATGACCACGCCGGAGGCGATGAGCCTAGGGGCAAGGTCGGGGCACTCAGCAGCCGTGGGGACAGTCCCAAGCCCTGGCCCTGCAGGACAGGGCTTGTGAGACACCAGCAATTATCCAAGGCCTCCAGGGAAGACAACACAAGGCTTCTCCTTCCCCCTAGTAGGGCAGGAATGAGCATTGGAGCCAGGAAGCACAAAACCATGGCATTTTGAGTGCTCAGCAGGCCCTGCCCGCTACCACGTGCCCAGAAGAATGGGAAATGGGCTGCCAGTGCTTTGGGATCCGTGGGACAGCTCAGGACAGTCTCTTCCCTCATCTGCCTTCATGCACATCCTGCCCCAAACACACCTCTGGCCCTCATCGGGCACACACTGGGAGTGCTGGGACCGCCACAGAGATGCGGTTACACCAGAGTAAATCCTCCGAAAACGGGGTCCTGCCCTGGGGACAGGAGGGCATCTCATCCCACCCGTGCCCAACTCACGCCATGATGCCAGAGAGGTGGAAGAGCTCAGCAGAGAGATAGGCCATGTAGCTGTAGAGGAAGACGAAGAGGGGCTCGATGACTCGGATGTGGGAGGTGAAGCGGGAGGTGAAGGCAGCAATCACCCCATAAATGACGCCCACGAAGACGCCGCCCAGCGACACCACGAAGAAGCTGAGGAAGCCGAGGATGATATCGATAATGGTCACCTGCTCAAAGTTGGCAAATTCCTCGAAAAGGTGGTAGAGGACCTGGGGATGAGAAGGGAGAGGGGGTTTCAGGCTGCCTGGCTGGCAACAGATATCCTCACCTCAGAGGAGATCTGCTCAGGGACAGCATCGACACAGACACAGCCACATGGGGGGCAGATCCCCGTCCTCCAGGGCTTGCAGGGACACGGTGCAGCTGGGCACGTGTCTGAGACAGCTCTGCTCCCCAGCACCCACCCAAGAGGGGCTTCGGTCAAGGATGAGCCAGCAAGAGACCGCTCCTGCTTCCCAACAGGACAGATCCAGGCTGGGGGACCCCCAAAGGCCACGTGGGGAGAAAAGTCAACACTGCCCTGCTCAGCACGGGGATCAGCCCAAACCTTTTTGCTGGTTTGCTGCTAAAAGGACAACGAGGAGCCCACCCTGGGCTGCATCTCCCACCCCCAGATGCATTTATTTGAGAGATTTTAAAGCAGAAGCCAAGGTGTCAGGAGGGGGACACTGGTTTCTGAGCATCCCACAAGGATACTTGAAGTGGTGAGAGGGCAAGGAGCCAGCTCCAGCCTGCCAGAGCCAATTCCTCGGGCACGGGCAGGGATAGATGTGACAGCAGAAGGCAAAAGCATTCCCTGGGGATAGGGAGCGAGGACACAGACCCTGCAGGGAGCCCCTGGCCAGGAGGGGAGAAAAACGCCTGGGAAAAGCCCTGTGCTGGGACAGTGCGTTCCTCCTCACCCTGTGCAGCACACCGAGCAGCCAGCCCTGAAGCAGACAGATGGGATATGGGAGAAGAGCCAGGAAAAAGCAGTGGGCTAGACATAAATTTAGAGGTCAGCACTGCAGAGAGGTGGACGCCAGGCTGACAGGCGCACCAGCAACTGGACACAGACGTCCTTTGCAACCAGCACGGCCCCTCAGTGCTCCTGCTCGCCTCCGCTGGGCAGACAGGCAGGGTCCCTGCACAAGGGGCCTAGGAAAAGTGTCCCTTAATCCCCTCCCTGTGTGTCCCCTCGCCTTGTAGTGGCGGAGCAGAGTGAGCAGCAAGCCTCCAGGCTCATCAACGAGACGCAGTAGCTGGCTGGGCACATGCTCCTGGCTCCCCCAGTCCGCCAAGCAAAAAGTTTCACCTTAAACCACCTCTGCGGTGTTTCAGGCTGCTATATTTAGCTCTGCACCTGCAAAAGGTTAGAAGCAAGCAGAGAGCTACGCGGCCCGGCTGGCAGGAGGCACCTCGGAGCTCGCCAGTGCCAGTCCCAGTGTCACTCCAAAGCAAAACCCCGTCCCCTCGTCCAGCCCCAGGGCTCTGCCCCGTTGCCTCCACTTACGACGGTGACGGCGTCGTTCAGCAAGGACTCCCCGAAGACGAGGATGTGCAGCAGCTCGTTGATGTGGATCTCCTCAAAGACAGCCAGCACGGCCACCGGGTCCACGGCCGAGATGATGCTGCCGAAGAGGAGGTTGGCCAGGAGGCCGATGTGGTTGAGGCCGCTGCCGCCGATCTGGCACACGGCGTACATCAGCCCGCCCAGGAAAAAAGCGTTCCAGAGCGTCCCCACCACGGCGAAGATGAGGATGGTGCCCAGGTTCTCGGTGAACTGGCGCAGGGGGAGGAAATAGCCGGCGTCCAAGATGATGGGAGGGAGGAGGAAGAGGAAGAAGATCTCGGACTTGAGGATGGGGGGCTTCTCGCCCACCCCTTTGATGAGCCCGCCGACCAGGAGGCCCACCACGATGAGCAGGCAGCTCTCGGGAACGATGCTGGACACCGAGGGGATGACGTGGAAACCTGGAGGGAAGGAGAGAGCAAGGCACGCGTTGGGGACAGGAACGGAGGGAGGGCACCCCATGGGAGCGAGGGGCTGGTTGCGTGCCTCAGTTTCCCCTTCTAACCCCTTTCTCCCCATGCTCCCAAGCTGTAAAACACAAACTCCAGCTCCACCAGGCTCACACACACCCTGGGCATTGTTTTTTTCTCAGGCCAGAACACAGCAGAGCCCCAGCCCAACACCTGGTGGCCGCTGCCTGGGGTCTCCGGGGGCCGCCAGCCCCTGCAGCACAGGCAGTTCTCACACAAGCTGTCGCTGGCCCCAGCTCTTCCCGTCAGAGTTACTAATCCCGAGCGCACGTAGGCACTGGCATTTCTCTCCCGTCAGACGGCAGGCTGCCCACACGGATGCCGTTACAGGCTTTGGCAGGAGGCAGCAGCGCCGTCCCCTGGTGCCCGGCTCCTACCCGAGGCGCTCCGTGCCTCGCCCTGAGCAGGATTGGAACGAGTGCTAGGGGGTTTTCAGCAATTTGAGCGGGTCATTAATTAATCCTCCTCCTGCCAGCTTCGGGAGCAAGCAGGGAGGTTTTACGTGGCACGCTGCTGTCCCCGCAGACAGGGGCACAGCGGCGGGTGGGAGGTATCCCTGAGGAGCAGAGCTGTTCCCTGGGGTGCGAGGTAAGGCAGAGCGCTTTATTCCCTTTTGAACCAAAGCTTGACCCCAGATGCAGGTTTCTGAGCCAGCCACGACCCACGGGCACGCCACGCAGCCACCAAACACCCCGCAGCGACATGGGCACCCGGCACGGCACGCAGCACAACGCTGGGCAAAGCGGCGCTTCCTCCGACGCACTGATACCCACAGAGGGATTTGGGGCCAGAGGTTTTCCTGGATACCCTCCCAGGATTTATAATTATTATTTTGAAGCGAGGCACATTTGTTCCCTGGCAGGGAAATCGGTTTAAAATAAGGAACCCTGACTTGGCATCCCTGATGTTCCTCAGTTCCTTCCGGCCGCGCGGCTGTGCCATCTGCACATCGTTTCACAGCAGATTAAATATATATATATATATAAAAAAATAAAAAAGCTCCCTCCTGAGGCAGGCTCCTCGCCACCAGCACATCACCGACCCAGAGCCGCTCTGCTGGCGGCGAGCCCTCACCTTCCCCAAGCCCGTGGGACAACATCTGCGCCCTGGTGCCGGCTCATCCGTCCTCCACCTGCACAGCGGGGACGGCGCCGCACAAATAGGGCTGGGGAGGGAAAAGCTTCCGCCGTGGCTCCCCGAAGGCCCTGCCGTGAGTCAGCTCCAAGGACAGGAGCAGAGCTCCAAGTGCTGTCCAGTTGCAAGCCTGGCACCGCGGAGGATGGAGGGGTTTGTGACACCCAAAGCCCCCAGCGAGGCTGGCCACGGCCTCGGCACAGCACAGGAGGCTCGGGAAGGTCTCAAGGAGCCCGGTTTTTATCTCAGCTTTGTGGCAGCAGCATCGTAAGGGCAGGACGGATGCTGTCCTTGATCCGCCACGGGGCTCAACCCACTCTGAGCAAAGCGCCCTGGGGATGGGGAGAGCGGGGCAGTCGTGGCCCCCCTCAAACCCCTTCCAGGAGGGGCTGCTGCAGCCCTGGCGAGGTTTGGGCACGAGTGGACGTGCCCGAGCTTCCTCCAAACGCTCTGCCAGTGTCTGGCCATCCACAACCAGGGATCCCCGGACTGGATGCGGTTCCTGATTTACCCCCACAGGATTTTAATTCAGCCCCCAGCCCTCCCAGGAGCCCACGCAAGCGCTGAGCACCCCAAAGCTCAAAGCCGAGGGGCCCCGCGGTGCCGGAGGGTCGCACACAAGGGGGACAGCTGTGGCCCAAGCCAGAGAGGAGGTGATAATCCCTTTTCCTAGCACAGCTCGTTGGCAACAACCGGCACTGCTAGCACACTGGGCAATCGCATGTCTCAGCATATGCCATCCCTGGCCGGAATGAAGTTTAAAGCTACACAAGCAGCGAGAAGCCTGCAGCAAATTGGTTTTCGCTTGCTGGGTACGCTCAATCATGAATAAAACACAAACACTGACAATTAAGCATCTCTCACTTCTTCCCCACAGGCCCCAGGATCCCATTAAACTGGAACATTTGCGTGCTGATGTGAATTCAACGTTTTAGAGCCTTTTTGTAGGCCCCTAAAAATACATTCACATGGGCTGCATGTTAATTATGCCTCCGATTCCGCTGAATCTCAGCCATTTTCGCTCCCCACTTTCCCCGCTGAGTATTTTTAGAGCGCTTGAAAGCTCCTCGGCACCAATCTGTTGCTGGGATCCTGCAGGGAGGCTGCTCCCGGTGCCAGGGTGGCACCCCGTGTCGGGGACAGGGACGTTTGTGGGGAGAAATGGAGCCAAGCTCTGGCCGCGAGGGACCCAGGTGAGGCAGGGGGAAGCGGCCAGGCCCCAGCTCTGCCTCTGCATTTCTCTCCTGGAACAAAAGGGAGGCTGCAGCAGGATGCTGCACATGGCCCGGACACATCCAGCGAAGAGGGAAGTGGATTGAGCCTTATGGAAACCTCCTGCTCCTGTTCCCAGCTGCCAAGGTTTTGGTAAAGGGTTATTTGCCAAGGCTGAGCCGTGCCGGGTACCTGCTGCCACCCTCCTCTCCCCCTTCCCTCGCCGCCTGGCACAAATACAATGGCTCTGCACAAACCGGGACTCATCTACCGCAGCTCCCCTCTGAGCATGCTGCAAACCCCTCCTCTGCCTCCAGTGCAAACCCAGCAGGAGCACAGAAGCAGCAAGACCTGCAGCAAGACCTGCAGCACTCCTTGTTTGTTTGTTTTTTTATCCTGCTTTAAGCCCCAAATGCTTTTTGCCGCAGCAAGAGGGCTGCATCTGTGCGAGGTCCCAGGGGGAACCCAGCGGGGAGGGCACTGCCTCACACTGCTGGCACAAGAGGAGCTGCCCTAACGAGAGAGGGCAAAATGGAAAGGCTGCTCGGACACCAGAGGTACGTGGCACCGAGGGGCACCGATGGAGAGGCTGCAGCACCCATCACGCCGCTGCCAGGACACCCTGAGCCACCAAGTCCTGCAGGATTGGAAGGGATGAGGCAGCCCGGCCTCCGACAGGCGGATGGAGAAGCACCTCTGGGTTTCTGCAAGCCCCATCAGGAGGAAATTCCTCCGAGCCCCCCTTTCCCCTCCTGCCCTAACAGCGACCCCCAGCACAGAGCGTGCACAGCCGCTCGTGAGTCCTGCTTTGGGAAACAAACCCCACGGAGGCGGTTCCTGCGCTATCAAAGAACATCAAAACTATTAAAAGCAAGAACAGTTGAGCAAACATCAAGCTCGACGGGCTAAGCAAACACGGAAAGGGAAATCTGCAGGTTAATGGCTTCTGTTCCAATGGTTCCTTGGCCGCATCACGCCTCCTGCTCGTACCCTGGCTGCCGTGGGACTGCCCAGCAAGGCAAACACGGGGACTCTGCGAGATCTTGGCTGGGTTAGGGCAGAAACCAGCCAGGAGACTGGTTTCCCAGCCTCACCATTAACAAAGGTCAAGGAAGGACGTTGGGAAATCACGGAGCTTTGTATCAGAGATTAACCAAGGGCTGCTCCTCGCCCCAGCGAGGAGCCCTCGCCCTCGTCCTTCCGTGTGCTAACCGGGGGGACCCAGGCCGCTTTCCCCAGGGACCTCGATGCTGACGGATGCAGCACCATGTAAATATTTACTCCCAACCCAACAGCCTGGGAGAGACTCCAACCTACATGTGTTTTTTTTCCCTTCCTTCGCCATAACTGAGTTGCGGTGGCGCTGTCGGATGGGCGGGTGCCGTGCCTGGCTTTATATAAGCTCTGTCCCACTGCGTCTGCTCCTTCTTTGCCTCACAACTCCAAACCTGCCACATCTGATCTGCCTCCACCTCCTACCCAAGCCCCAGCCCGAAGGGATACGGAGGGAAAGGTGCTGGGAACCCAGCCCAGAGGCAGCACACTTGGACCCCACACGAGCATTTGACCCATGCGATGCTTCTTGCACCACAGCTAAAAGAGGAGATCTGAGTGCCCCCAGCTGCTCACAGCCATTTGGAAATCTTCCCTTGAGGCCAAAAGAGGCCAAATTGCAGCTCTTGAAGCACAGGCCACTTGAGGGCTGCTCCGAGAGCCGGGAACCCGCTGTGAAAGGGGGCCAGCAGCACCTCCCGGTGCTCAGCCCAGCCTCAACCCACAGCAGAAAGCCCCCGGGACCACGGGCACGGCGTGCCCATGGGGTCACCTGCCCGCCAGCACTGCCCCATCGCGCCCACCCGGGACTGCTGTCCCCCCTCGCCACCCCAGTACAGCTCCATGTGGCACGGGATCCAAGGTCAGGCTTAGTCACGGCTCTGGCAGCGCTCTCCTGATCTAAGGACCTTTCCCAACGCAGTGCAGAAGGAATGTTTTAATAGTGTTTTAATCAAATCCTTTAAAAGAATGCCTATGGCGAAAGAAAGGAGAAGCCTTTATGCGCTTCCCTGCCCCGTGCCATGAGCTCCCACCCCGGGGACATGGCTGGAGTCTGAGCCACAAAATCCACCCGGCCCCTCAAAATTGCTGATGGTCAGAAGCCAAAAATAAAAACCACCAGGATCTGTTTTCAAGCTGTTTGCCAGGACCTGAGGCACCGGGGGCTGGCAGGACTCAAAGGCGAGCCCACCCTTCTTCTCACCCAGCGCTAAGCCCAGTTTTCCACCACTGGTCCCAGCATGACCTCAACCCGTGTCCCAGTGCCCGGCGATGCCAGCAGGGTACAAGGACACGGTGTGCCTGCCCTGGGGACCAGCGTTATCAGGTCCCGATGGCTCCCAGAGCTGCCACACGCTCATCTCCACGATCCCAGAGCTGGATTGCCGCGAGGCATTGCATCCCCGCAGAGCTCCCCAAGCGGGTCGAATTTGGTGGTTAACATTTCCTCCTTTCCAGGCGGAAAAAGAGAGGTGGAGGGAAACCCACCCCACGTTTGGCTTGGTTGGGGTTGCAGTCAGAGCCCGACAAGCGGATGGAGGAATGCAGAGAGACGAGGCCGGGGAGCGGAGCTCCTGCAGGAAAGCTTCGCACAGACGGGGACCGGTGTGCTGTGGGAGGGCATCGGCCACGTTTGCAACCCGCAACCCCTCCGGAGGGCAAAATCCAACCTGTGCACAGCCCTCCTCCGCCACGGGCAGCACCGGCAGCGCCAGCAGCCACGAGGGGAGGCAGCGCACGGCGTCAGCACGTTCACAGTTAAATGTCACGCTCCTGCGGCTTTCACCCCCGGCTTCCCGAGTGCCCACGCACCGAGATTTATGGGAGAGCCACGCTGCTTCCAGGAGGATGTCTGCTAGCTGAGAGGAGGCGCGAGAAACGAGGCCGGTTACAAAAACACCCCGTTCCCAGGGCTTCAGAAGTCTGCGAGAGCTGCTGCAAGCTCCGGCAGGCAGGCGGCAGCCCCCGGGGAGAACCCACAGGGTTATCAGGTGGGGATTACACGGCCCTTCCACCCCCCGGGAGATTTGTGCCGAGAGGAAGGAGCTGAGCCCGGGGTTAGGCCGGACGAGGAGGTCCCAGGGATGTACCAATGCACCACGGCCGTGCCACCGCGCTCGCTGCAGCCCCGGGGACCCCACGGTGGGACCGGTGGCATCGTGACTTGGGCAGGGATGTGTCGTGGGGCGTGCGGCGGTGCTGGAAAAGCCCAGGGAGAAGGCACCGGGCCGGGAAGGAGGCAGCGAGGGGGAGCAGGCATGCTCAGCAGGGCTGCCCTTCTGAAGGACACTGCAGAGAGCACCGGCTGAAGGAGGCACACGTGGCTCAGCAGCGCCAGGGCCCCTCCAAAAGCCACTTTAACCCTTCTGGGCAGCAGGCTGGCTGCAGCCAGGTGGATCCTGCTCCGGCAGCAAAGCCACCAGCGTGGCAGTGACGGATGCAGGATGGTGCTGGCTCCTTCCCGAGTGACACGGGAACTGCGGAGAGCCCCGACACACGGATGCTTTCCTGGGCAAGCCACAGATGAAACCAAACGTGTGTCACCAGCCACAGGGGCCGGGCACGTGCAAAGCTGTTTCCAGGCACTGCCAGGGCCGGAGGAACGGAGCCGAGCGGTGTCTGCATGGAGAGGCCAGGGGACAGGACCAGGACCTCAGAGCCAAGCGGTGTCCGGAGGTTTTCTCACAATTCCCCCCCCAGCAAACCCAAAAGCCCCTCGCAGAGCAGAGCCGCACCTCGGATCACAAAATCGGGTGCCGCTGCGGGCTTTCATACTCTGTACTTTGGGGTAGAAAAGGGCTGAGGATGTATGAGCAATGCTAAAGCCCCAAGTGGATGGAGGAACAGAGCCCTGCTGCCAGCTCTCCTGCCACGCTCATGTCTCGTTAGCTCCTGCTTTACCTGCCAACTGTTTTCCATAACACACCTCCCGTACTGCCGAGGCCCCACGTTCCCTCCCTCTCCACGGGTCCCCCCTGCCCCACGGGGCCACCACGGCACCGGGATGCCGGGGGGAGGCACGGGGCTGGCAGGGGACACGGAGCTGGTCCCTGCGCTCTGCCAGCCCTTCTCTTGGTGCCTGGGAGCTTTCAGGGGATTCACAGCCTGTGGTTGCAGAAACAGCCGTGATTCCAGTTCTCTGGAGTTCCTCCTCGCTGTCCTGCCCACCGGGGCTGCGAGGAAAGGGCTCCCCGCAGCGTCCCCACGGGAAAGCAGCGCAGCTCCCCAAGGCCTCACTGCTGGCAGCCCCGCTGCTCCCAGCTGCAACCCATCGAGAATGCATTTTGCAACCCGCCCCCGGGGAAATAACCCGTCCTCTGCTCCCAGATCCTGATGGAGGCTCCAAAAAAGGAGCCGGACTCCTCTCTCCCCTCTCTCCCGGCCATCCGCCGCTGCTGCCGTTGTCCAAAGATCAGCCAGGCTTTGCTGATTGCTCCTGGCCTGCAGCACTGCCTCCTCCTGGGATGTCTCATGGCTGCTCTAAGGGCGTCTGGCCTCTGTCTGCCTTGTAAAACGGAGAGGATCCATCGAGCAGCAAGGAGCCCAGAGCAGGGCACGGAGGGAGGAGACGGAGCCGCACGCAGGCGGCCCCGCTGCCGTAACGGGGAAGTCTCCAGGGAAGGGGATGAAAATTGAACTCGCAGCAAAGGAATTAAAGAGCTGGTGATTTACACCTAAAAATAGAGCAGAGCCACAGCTCCTGTCACCCGGCAAGGGGAAGTGGGAAAAGCACGGCACTTAAATTACATCCACCGCGGCTCCCAGGCTCCAACGTCACCACCTGAGCCTCCAACCCCTCCGGCACACCGAGGGGACTGCGCAGCCCGGGCGGCTCGTTGGGGCTGGTCACAAACTGCTCCGTGACGGAGCAGGCAGCGTTTTCATGCAAGTCCAGGTCTCCTGAGGACACTTCTGCAGCTCCGGCGGGCTGACGGCAACGATTTGTGTTGGCTGGGGGAGACCTTTTTAGAAAAGCATCCCATGGCCTCGATGCACAGAATGGAAATCTTTTGATCTTCCCCTCCGAAATGACATTTTCTGTTTAGGAGTTGACGTTTTCCTTCTATTCTTTAAGGCACAGGTACACAAAAAGCTCGCGAGCAGAACAATTTGCTCCAGATCAAACAAAACGTTCCGCTCAACCCTCATTATTTCCCTGCCGCTAATTAGGAAGAAAAGCCAAGAAATGGGAACTTAATTAATTTATCCTGCTTCTCGTGACTCGCTGAGTTAATGCAGATCCCGCCGCGGGGCTGCAGCACCAGCACCCACCCGAGGCTCAGGATGAAGCCACCAGGATCCCTGCAGGATCCGTCCCCCCGAACACCCGGTGCCCAAACCTTGACGAGGAGCTCAATTATCCTCTAGAAACCATGTTGGTACTGCATGGCAGTCAACAGCCATTAAGCCCCGTTGCTATTTGCAGCAGATACAGCCTTTAATTATTATTTTTTTAGGTCTGATGTTGCCATCCTACAGCCCTTGCTCAAACAGCCGGTCCCACCGCACAGCCGCTGGATCGCCCCTTCTTTTCCTGCCCTTCCCCTCGCACTGCAAACAAACTGGGGGCAAAGGGAAGGGAGTTTGCTGCGATAGGAGATCAATAGGTGCCTGGCACAGCCTCCAGCTTGCCCAGGCTTGTGTGCTCAGCCTACGGTGAGGCAAACGTGCACGAGAAGTTGACCTGCCCAGCCCCAGCCGCTCTGCAGGAGATAAGAACGGCGCTGATAGCGCTGGGACAACTCACGAATGAGTCAAACCCTGAGAGCTACACAACCTACATCAGGGGAAAGCCTTCATCCCAGGCAAAGGGCTTATGGTGTCTCCACATCTTGCCAGGAGGGGCTGGCGAGGATTTTGCAGCAGGGCTGCTGAAGTCTGAGAGCCTGGCAGCTGCACCATCCTCCTGCAGCAGCGCTTTGCAGCTCCTGCTCGTGAGCCCCCAACAAAGCCTCCGATGGAGGAGACAAGTCTAGGCAGCCTGCAGCCCCGAGCGTGCTTGCCTTTCCCAGATCTCCTCTGGGGATCTTCAGGGAGCGAAGCCCACGCCTCACAATGGGGTAAACAGAGAAAATGCTGCAGCCAGAGCCTTCCTCCACAGGAGGATGCTGAGTGAGAGCTCCTCGCGCCCCTTGTGCACCGAGGACGGGAGCCAGAGCATCAGCATGGCTGGCCTGGCACACTGCAGGATGGAGGGACAAGGAGAAGGACAGCTCAGAGCTGGTCTGGGCTGAGAGGCTGTGCTATTCCGTGCCCAGAGCCTTTTAGAGAGAGGTTCTATGGAGCCATTTAATGCATTCCGGCTGCTAGGACGAGCAACAGCCGAGGGCACTGGCGATACTAGGAGCGGGTTTGGTGTGCCGTGGAACCAGCCGTCGCTGCAGGGCACCGGGGGCACTGCTCCTCTCCATCCCACCACCGGTGGGAAGGGCTCAGAGCACGAGGAGCAGCCCACGAACCCCTGCAAGCGGATGAGCCCCTCCGTATGTGCACCCCCATGGAAGCAAAACGCCCCCCTCGGCGAGGGAAACCTCGTTCCCCCTGCACAGAGCCCTGCTGGAAGGTCGCAGGGGGTGAGGACGCTGCGCTCGTGCCAAATGAGTTGCTGGTGCCTTGGGAGCTTGACGGCAGCGCTGCAGTACTGCAGCGCAGGAGGAGGATGCAACGAGCCCAGGCACACGAGGCAGATCTGAATCATCCGCAGGCACCCTGGCTATCAGCCGGGACGGGTGCACCGCCCTGCAGAGAGCTGCCGTGTGCACTCACCAACAAGCTGCTTACGCAAACAGAGAGAGCAACTACGGCGACGACAGCTCTTTTTCCAGAGGCTCAATGCAGACCGAGCACGCAGGCACCCAGAGCCCCTCCGGCACGGAGCTGGGGACGGGTGCCTGCTGCTGGATTTGCAATTTGCCAGCTCAGCTCTTCCCTGCTTTTCTTCCCAGGCACAGCTCGGTGAAACCCACTGAGACCTTTGCACGGAGGATCTGCAGGCTCCCAGCACACCACGCCTGGGGATCCCGGCGGCTTACCCGGCGCCGTGCCGCGGCACAACCAAGCACGCACCGGGGGCTTTCCCTCGCAGAGCAGCGAGCCCAGCACAGAGCTGGAACATCTCGATGCTCAGCCTCACCACATCCTCCCCACGCCGGCTCACGCTCTGCAGGCGCTGGCTTCCGCACCCCGTCCAGCTCGAGAGGATTTCCTGCTGGAAAACCAAGAGCGAGGGTGCCCCCGGCGAAGGCTGAGCTCTTCCCAAATTAAACCTTGCTGCCCTGACCAGGAATGTCTGCTCACAGCCAGCTGAGCCCGAGCGCTCTTTAATCTTCCCCCCCCAGCCCTAAATGACACACCAATTAACCACGACGAACTGACATGAAACGTTTTGGCCCGCTGTGCTGCACCGTGCTGCTGGCAGCAAACCGCAGCGGCGGTGCTGGTGCCCTTGGGCAGGAAGGGGCCCGTCCCGAGCCTCTGCACCAATTTACTGGCAAGTGCTGCCACTTGTGCCAACCTCAACCGGCCTGTGCAGGGCTCAGCCCACGCAGCACCGCCCCGGAGAGCTGGCACCGACACGGGGCACCCAGCACAAGCACAACGCTCGGGGGAGAGCAGCAGGACGGCCGCCTCCGATGAGGCTGGGGCAGCCCAAAGCCTTCCCGTGTCCCACAGGTCCTCGTCACCCGGTCGGTGGCACCTCGGCTGGGTTGACAGAGCGCTGCTGAAGCACATCAGGCTGAAGCACATCGGGCTGAGCAGCACCAGCTCCAGCAGAAATCATCCGTGCGCCGCAGGAGAGCACCGTGGCGGTGATCCGCGGACGGGAGCGTTTAGTAGAAACACTTGAATATTTTTTTTTGAGAGCAGGGAGAACTGCTGCAACAAAAGGCACGTACCCTCATTTTATCTCCGAAGCACTCACAAGAAATTAACAGATCAATTGGGAGTCTTTTACAGAGCTGGTATTAATTTCCTCTCAGCTGTAAAAAGGAAATGAGAAACAAAAGACATTAAATGGACTTGCCCACGTCCCCAAGCGAACAGCGTGAGAGCTGGCATCAGAACCCAGCAGCTCCCAATTTCCAGTCCTATGTTTAGATAATGCCTCTCCTTCAAACCAAAAGGAAAGCCAAGGGCACTCTGCACGAGGAGCAGATACAAAGGAAGATCTCCTTGCTATGACAGGAGGAACCCGTGGCGCCCTGGACTGTCACCCAACGGCTCCAGAATTTCAAGCAGGGAGGAAACACGGAGACACACGGAGATGCTGCTGGGGTAAGCAGCAATGCCTGGCATCTCAAAGAGCCCCGGGCTGCTTGGTGTCTTGAGGAGCCCTCTTCCAGACCCCACGGGGCAGAGCTGTGAGGACAACACTGCCCCTTCGCCTCCCGATGGGAACGAGGGAGGCGTAACGCAGCCTCACCGGGGCTCCTGCTCGACGAGATGCTGTAAAAACCAACGTTCTCCTCCAGAGGAGCTTTGGAAAACTGCTCAAGGAAGGAATTGCTTTGTGCAACGTGCCAAGCTTGATATGAAAAATCTACGCAGAGTCCAAGGTACCCCCGGCAGCCCCGGTCCAGCCAGCTCGGTGCCAGCATTCCTCCGGCGGGCACGTTCCCCGGCCGCTCCCAAGCCAGGGGCTGGGATTATCAAACCTGCTGAGAGCCTGCAGAGCGGCTCCACGCTCCGTTTTGCTAAGGCGTGACCGTGTGAACCTTCCCCTGCCTGTGGCCAAAGCTCTGCTGCGGCTGCTGCAGGACTCAGGCTGAGCCCACGGCCCCGGCCCAGTGGCGTCACACCGGCACGCTGGGGGCACGGCTCATTTACCCCAAAAGATTGAATTTTCTACACGGCAACAGCATCCTCATGTGGGTTTGTATCCTCCAGCCGCATCGGAGAGGTGACAGCAGCTGGAGTAGAGCTCTTTGAGACGGCCCAATAAAAAAAAAAGGGCTACAAAAACCGTTGCAGCTCCATGGAAAAGGGCTAGGAGCTAAACATAACCGCTCGGCAGCCATATTTTTCTCAGGCTTCTTCAGCTGCTGCAGCGTGCGCTGGATGCCACAAATAGCTGGGCTAGGAGCGGTCGGTGCAGCCGGTCTGGCTGAAGCCGTGGGCTTTCTGCAATAAAATCGTCCACGTTACCTTTGCAGAGCACAAAGCTGAAGCTCACGCTGCTCCGTGAAGTTATTGAACTGCTCTGGAGTAGGAGACACTCAAGGCGATGTTCGGAGACTGCTGGTCACCCAAAATACGACTGCAATCACCCTCCCAGCTTCTTGCCTTCAACCACATGGCGCACTATTTAATAACTGGTGCCTGCTAGCCCTTGGAGCCCCAGCAAGAGTTAAACCCGAGCGAGCCCAAGGTGACCACTGGTAAACTCCCCAGGCAGAGCGATGCCAATCGCCCTTCCCAGGAAGGGCAGATTTCCTCCTGGGAACACGGGCAGGAAAGACAAACAAAAGCTTTTCAGGAAACAACCTGTTGGTAGCCACTGCGCTCAGAGGGAGGATGCGATTGCAATATCACCCCAATTACTACCGGACTCGGCGAACCGAGACAAAGCCCCACCACCTGCAGCACACGACGGCGGCGAGCCGGGAGCCAACGCGAGCGTCCAGCCTCTTAGCCTCTTCCTGAGCTCCCCGCGGGAGCTGCCATGACGCAGTTTCACGCCAAGACCCGAGGGGCTGATGAGTCCCAAGGGCTGGGAGCCACCTCTTCAGGTCCTCCAGCATCCTTCTCTAGCAGGAACGTGCACGGTGATATTTCACGCCCAGCCAACCTAAAATACGTGCTCCTGGTTGCTTTTCTATGCGGCGTTTCACAGGCACGAGGAGCCCATACGTTACCCCAGGGACTGGGACTGCAGAGGGAAACTGAGGCTGGATACTCCAGCTCTCCAGTTTAAAGCTCTGCACATGCTTAAGTCTGTGCTTGTGGCATTCGTGCTGCTAAAACCTCCAGCACCAGGGCGAGAAGCTGCCTGCTCGACGGATTTGTCACCGAGGTTTGGCATGTCGTGACTCCTAAACGCGGAGTAATTCCAAGCCCTGAAAAAACCCTGCTGGAAATCTCCAAAAGGGAGCCTGCTTCTGCAGATGTGCCTCCTGCAGGCTTAACAGAGAGAGGGGAATAAATGATTTCTCTACCACCACCCACTATTAAGTGGAATTCAAGAGCCGTCCCTCGAGGCTGATTGTGTTACGACTTTCTGGAGACAAAGACCATTCCATGCTATGATGTTTATGAGTCACTCCTGGGCAACTCGAGGAAATGCATTTGTTCCCTTCTGATTACGAGAAGTACTTTGTACTCTTCAACTTTCCTCTCCGGGATCTCAGAACACCGCACCACCTTCCTGAGCCTTCGGTCAGCCCTGTGCCTACCACATCCATCGTGCTGGGGATGGAGCTAGCATGTGGGCCAAGCTCTCTTGGAGGCCACGCGGTGACCTATCACCAAAGCAAAAGCTGCCTGATTCTCCCTCCGTGGCCGTGAGCAGCGATCAATCTTTGATCTCACCTCTGCTGAGCCACCCGCAGCAGCAACGTGTGCGTGCGTGCCCGCCTGCAACAGTTTTAATTTCAGTTCTTCGTTTCTGAGCAGAAGCACGTGGGTGTTCTTCTGCCCCAGGACAGAGCAGGAGAAGAAAACACCGCAAGGTATCCCTCCCTCAATTAATACACAACTGGAAGGTGCTGGAAAATTAGAGAGAGAAGCGAGATACCATCAAGCATCTTGTAGAATAGACGGCGATCATACGACTTGCCTAAAGCAAAGCATCAGCAGGCAAGAGAACTGAGCATCGACACTTGGCCAAAGCCAAACTATGGCCACAATTCCCCTTCAAAGCTTCACTTTGAAGCCAGCCAGCAGAGATTTCAAAACCCCGAGGCTGTTATCAGCTGCACCAGAGAGAGGTGCACCAGAGAGGTGCAGCTCGGCTCTGGCACCAGGAGCTGGAGCTCCGTCTCGGCTCAGCTAGCCCATGTTTTCGCGGAGTATTCCTGATGGATTTGGTTTTATTTGAACAAATTAAGCCTTGGGGACCCAAAAGGGAAAAAAAAATAAAGTAATCAAATGTTTACGAGGCAGCTGCAGTAATTCATCTTCATCGTTGCTTGCTTAAAGTTTCCTCTTTCAGTGCCCACAACCGCAGCCATAGAGCGCCTGCTGGGGCGATGCTGTCGGTGCAGGGCTGCCTCCTGCACGACCCTGGGACAGCCAAAAGCCAAACCCCAGTCCCCTGAGCTCCCCAGTTCCCCTGAGCTCTCTGTTCCTCCCTTACAGACAAGAAGCTCCGTTCCCTGTGCTGCAGACACCCGTAACCCACAGAAAGACCCTCTCCCCTTCCCTCTAGCTCCAGCCAGTCTGCATTTCTCCATGTGTGCTTCTCAACCTGTGCAGGGGAAAGTCACGACTGCAAACCACTCATAATTCTGTTTTAATGGGCATTATGCCTCGCCGGGGAGGTCCGGGCTGTGATTAGCAGCACTGCTCTCACAGACGCGTTCATCCTTCCCCACTCCATCACCATCCTGTACTCCACAGCGGGAACCTTTCGCTCTTCCATCCCTAATTAATGTAATGGTTTTCTCAGATCCACAGAGGGAACAGTTCGGATTTTTTATTTTGCTCAGCAACGGGCAGACCAGGAAGAAAACAACACCGGGGATGTTCCTTCTGAGACGGCAAACCAGAAAGGGAGAGAAGGCAAACCACAGCGAGCACTGGACCACTCCCCGACGAGGAAGCCTAACGCAACAAGTATGCATTAGAAAAGGCTGTTTAAATTCATTAGCACGACAATTTACACTTGGGTGGCACCAGCTGCATCCGGACTCCAAGCTCCTTCCCTTGGTTATTCACCAGGCCTCAGTTCCCCTGCGAAACAGCCCCCAGCTCGCCGACACAAACGGGGCGATGTGTGTCAGGCTTTGGGGTGCTCTCAGACCGTACGCCTGCCCGCCTTGGTATTTGCAGCCCCTGAACATAACGAGCGGGCAGGCTGTAGGACAAACCTTGGGGTCCCCGAGGGAATCCACATCAAAGAGCCCAGACCCAGACTAAAGAGCTCATGGAGCCTGTGGAAGCCCAAACCCATCCCAACGGAGCGGCTCCGCCATCGCCCGGCCCCGCCGTGCTCCCCACGTCCTCGCCGATGGAGCCTGCGAGCCCTGCCAGGCAGACGGCGAGCAGAGATAACTCCCAGATAACGGGGAGAGCAGAGATAACTCCGGGCGTGCTGACGCCAAGCGTCATGCACCCGTATTTCCGACGCGATGACGAAGGCTGAAGCACATCTGAACGTTTCTTCTCGTCTCCTTCCCGAGCTGTGCAAACAGCATTGCTCTCCCGGTGCTGTCCCCTCGTGTCCCGTCTTGGGGATGAATTTCTGCACCCCAAACCTGCTGTTCCCCGCTCCCTACCTCCAGCACAACAGGTTTGCTACCCGGCTCGTTCACCCCAACAAGTCCTCGCCCCCAGCTTTCAGGGTTTTGTGAGACCTCCGGGGCGGCCCCTCCAGGAGCACCCGGCCCCGGGAGACGGATGCGGCAGGCTGAAAACCAGAGGGTGGCATTTGAAAAGCGCTCAAGCGTTTTAGCACCCAAGTCTGGCTGTCAGACTGCAGCTGTCAGCCTCTAAAAACGTTCCCTCGCCAATTTGGAAACCGGCCCCGCTCCTCCGAGCGCGGGATCCGACCCGCCGTGCCCACAGCTACCCCCCAGCCTCCGCCGGGCTCGCTCTGCCCACGACCCCACGTGCTTTGATCACGTTTTGCTCGTCTTTTTCCAGCTCCTATCACCAGCCCGCAGGCCCCGGGGACTTCCTTAATCTCGTTCCTCTCCAGACACACAGGGACGGCCAGCCGGAGCTGGCCAAAGGCAACCAACCGCCCCCGCGGCACCGCCGCTGAACGCAGGAGCGTGACCCGCTTCCTGCCTCGTGCCCTGCGAACGGTGCTGAGACGTTTCACCAGATCCCGAGGCTTTGGGCTCCCTCCCTGCCAGGACAGCCTGCACCCCAGGTGGCTTTATGGCACCCTGACAAGGACAGGGGCTATGAGGGGGGATTTTCCTGCAGGCATCGCGACGGCGCTGGCTGCTACCAGATGGGCTGTGAGAGACGGAGACACCCCGCATAGCCCCGGAGCAAACAGAGCAAGGGCTGCGAAGGGGGAAGAGAAGGCAGAGCAATGACTCAGTGATTACTACGGGCTCCGAGCAGAGCCCGCTGCACCGGGCGCTGAATTAGCGTCTCGCACGCACCAGCGAGCAAAAAGAGGGCAGGAGAGCTCGGCCACGTGGTGCTGCCTCGTAGGTACCCTCTGCAGCAGTCCCTTGAGCAGACGTGTAGGAAATAACGACCCCGGGACCTGCTTGAGCTGCTAGGTGCAGCGGTGAGGCTGCTCCGTGAAGGACCGTGGGGACCCGGGAGCTCTCCGAGGCAGGAGAGCCACTTGGTGCAGCCGATCCTACAAATAACACCGCCGTCCTCCATCGAGCCTGAGCCCGGGATGGAAATAGGACTGCTGTGCTTTTCTGTTTTAAAAGGCAGGACCTGAGACGGGCTTTGGGGACGCGGCTAACCCCACAGGTGGGCAGGAGCGGGTGCCGTGGCTGCAGGTTTGCAGCAAAGCTTCAACCACCAGGCCCCAGCCCGGGCCTGGACGAGCCAGCGAGGGGACTGCTCACCACAAGCGGCTGCTTACAGCCCTGACTCACTCCTTCCCTTTCCCCCGAAACGGAAAAATATTTGCAGCTGAACCCGAACGCTCCTCATCGTCTCCCGGAGCTGCTGGGGCTGAAAGGTCGTTCATTCCCCTCTGCTGCTGGGCTCAGGAAATCAGGTTTGTGCAGCCGGTCCTGCGCTGGGCACGGCACCCAGCCCTTCCCCACCCTGCCGAGGAAACCCTCCCGGTGCCCTTACAAAGCCCTCGCAAACAGCCTCGAGGAGGGGAGTAAGGCAGCAGGGAGGCTGGGGACAGAGGGACTGGGACGTGCCGTGGAGGTCTGACGTCCTGGGGACACGCCACAGGCTGAGACAAAGTCTCCTTGCGACACTGCGAGCTAACCCTGCTCCGCTCCCGGCACGGTCACCGCCAGATGTGGCCTGCACGTAGCTGGTGGGGCGTTGGAGAAGCCTGATCGTGTCTGTCCCTCCCCCTTCTTCTCGTCCACAGGCTGAAAATGCTGCTCGAGCACGAAGGGAAGCAGGCAGCAGGAGCCTTGCCCTTCCGCGCTGGGATGAGGCAACGCAGAAGCGGCCCACGCCTGCCAGACACGCGTCGGCCACAAGAGACATGTCCTGTCCCAAAAAGCGGGGTGCAGGAGTGAAAAGAGGGGATGAAACGCCTCGAAGGGGCATCCCCAGGCTCCCTGTATGCCTCCCTTTAAGCCCCAAAGGCTGCCTGTGAATTACCCAGAGCAATAAGGAGAAACCGAGCAGCAGGACAAGGGTCTGGCTGCATCTCCTGGCGCAAGGAAGAGCCCTGTGAGTAATTCCGAGCCCCAGGACTGCCTACGCTGTGTGGTCACCCTTTGTTACCTGACCTGGGGACACCCAGAGGCGACGGCGGTGGCTCTGCAGGGCGCTCCTCCACCACGCGTGGCTCCTGGGGCATCCTGAGCTGCAGGAAGGGGAGGTTGGCAGGCACCGAGCCCTCACGGGCAGCAAAGGCCGGGTCCCAGCCCACACTGCCTCAATTCCTGAAGACCCCCACGGTGAGGAAATCCCCTCACTCGTCCCCTGCACCGCTCCCTGAGCATCGAGCCGCGTGTGCTACCAGCTCCTGAGGGGGAAATGAGGCTTGTTTTGCTGCTCCTGTATAACTTCTGCTGCAGGACAGGACGGATGGGGTATGCAGACGTGGAGCAGCGAGACATCCGTGCAGGTCACAAGCTGAGGGAGCCTGAATGTTCAGCTCTACCAGCAACGTGGGAACGGCACGCCGAGCCAGCCCCGCCGTCCCCCTCGCTCTGACGCAGTTTCAAAACCCTGGGGAAGAGGCCAAGGAAGAGGACGATGCCCCATTACGGCTCTGCTGCCAAAGCCCCTGCTACTTCGGTAGCCAAAGGTAGGGTTTTGGCATCAGCAGCATCCCTGCAGAGCACCTGCCGTCCTCGAGGGACCCTTGCCAGAGTTGCAAGGCAGCTCCTAAAATACTCCCCATCACCGCACAGCCCTGCGCAATACTTCTAACGTGAACGAACCGAGCTCAGCTGACGACCAGAAATAACTTTCCACGCCACGCAAACAAACCCTAACTTCAGGGAAGGCTCCCAGAACAGCCTCTGGCTGCCCAAGGGGACGGAGAGCCCACGGGCTCTCCGCTGCCCACGGGGGGCTTCGGGCAGCGAGCGGAGGTTCCCAAATCAAGCGCAGGTTCCCAAATCGTGCCCTGAGCTCGGCCGAGAGCAGGGCCCCGGCTGGACAAGGGCCAGCTGTGTTAGCCCCTCCTTTCTCCTCCGGCTTCCGCACAGCTATTCCTGATTTCATCACTCTTTACTCCCCGAGACAAGACGGCAGCGAAGGCGGTGCAGTAGCCCCGAACAGCTAGCAGAGGTCGCTTAACATATGCGAGGTGAGGCATGGGAAAGAAGATTTCAGGGCCGTGTTTCCTGCGGCGAGACTCCGTTCAGCTGCCCGAGCTTTGAAGCATTTTGCTCCACGGGGGAAGCCCGGAAGGGATGAAACCCGCGTGTCCCGCCTCGCCGCGTCGCTCTGCTCGCCCGAGAAGCCTCTGGGTCGGAAACGTTTTCACTCGTTTGCCTACGCGTGAATAAAACATGCGGGAGGGATTAGGAAAATGGGGTTTTACCGGCCTGTGCACGCTCGCGGCAGGCTGGGAATGGGGTGAGGTGTTTTGGGGGAAAACTTGGGCAGGGAGTGTCTGTGATCCCGGCCACGTCTGGGGTCTCTGAGGCCCACTGGACCAGGACGGAGCACGGCTTAAAGCAGGCACCCGAGGGAAATGTCCCCGGTTGCGACGTCTCAGGACCCCCAGTGAGACTTCAATCCGTTACCGTGCTCCAGAAGGAACACTGCTGCTAGCACTACTACGGCTCTGATGGTAACTGGGGAACAAAATTAAGGCAACACCGATCCTCCTTCCCTCCCGTCACCCACTCTAGGGCTGGGACGGGCAAACGTTTCACCTGCCCTCTCGGCGTAATCGCAGCCGAGAAATCCCCAGCTGGAGCGGGGCCAACGCGACCTCCCCGGGTCTGGCCTTCAGGTGCCCACGGTCGCACCGCGGCACGCCGTCGGGCGGTTCGCTCGCTATCGATCCAGCTGCAGAAGTTTGGGAAACAGTCGGTCAACAACCGCCGGCCGCCCCAGCACGCCGCTGCCCTCGCGGAGCCGTCATCCTGCGGGGTCTGCTCCCAGCCCTCTGTCCCCGGCCGCTCGCCACCCTTCCCACACAGATCCTCGGGGGAAACACCGCAGCAGGGGGTTGGGGATGCCCACCCTGATTCCCCGGAGGAAGGGGAGGCCGAAGCAGGGAGAAATTGTAAGTGATTTCTCCAAGGTTACAAAAGGCGTCTGTGGTTCGGGAAGGAAACAAAGCAATGAAGCCGACGCTTCCTCCCCGGTGCTGCCTGCCTCCCAGATGATGTAAGGGAAACCTAAAACGCCCCTTGCCCCAACAGGGCATGGTCAGTGCTCGGGGAGCATCTTCGCTGATGCTCTGGGCATCCGGACAAGCAAGCCTGCCCCAAGCAAGGGTGCTGGGGTGCCCGCTGTGCCAGCTTCCGGGCCTGCAGCGGGCACAAGGTCTTGGGGGGAACGATGTGCCCCCCGTCCTGGGGTGCCCGGGGGGCTGCCCGGGGTGTTCAAGGGGATTTCACCGGGGATGCTGCCCTGTCCAGCCAGGGGGTCACAAGCGGGCTGCTCCGGGGGTCGCACCCGGGATGCTCACAGCACCTTCCCCGTCAATCCCGGGGGTCCCTCCCGGGGATACCGCGGGGCGCCCACCCCGGGGTCGCTCGCGGTTGGGGACCCTGCGCCCAGCACCGCCACCGCCAACCTACCCAGCTTCATCAGGCAGGCCAGCAGGATCCAGAGGGAGATCTCGAAGGGGATGCGGACGTGCGAGTAGTCGATGCCCAGCACGGGGAAGGGTTTGCGGGTGGGCTTGGCGTGCCCCTCGCCCGAGTGGTTGGCCAGCTGCTTGTTCAGCGGGTGCATCTCCTGCGCCGTGGCCGGCGGCGGCGCGGCCGTGATACCCCCCGGTTCCCCTCCCGGTACCGGTACCGGGTGTCTCCGGGAAGGTTCGGAAGCCAACATAGGGTTGGCCTGCAAACCTTGCCCGGGAAGCAGCGAAGCCAACAACACCAGCAGCACCCATGGCAGGAGGAGCGGGGCCATGGCGCAGGGCGCTGGGCGAGGCGGGGGCTCGCCGGGGACGGGGACCCACGGGAGGTGCCGGGTCGGAGGAGCCCCGGCGATAACCTGCGAAGAGCCGGGACCGGGACCGGGGCTCGGGCGGCGGAGGAACGGCGGAACATCCCCCGGAGCGGCCGGGGCGGCCGCGGGGAGGAGGCAGGGGCGGAGGCGGCCCCGCAGCGCCTGCGGAATGCAGCGCCCTGGGCACGGCGGAGGGGCCGGGCAGAGGGCCGGGAGGGGAGGGGCGGAAAAAAAAAGGGGAAAAAGGGGAAAAAAAGGAAAGGG
>CM021787.1:2685209-2725407 GCA_011076525.1 Nettapus auritus | reverse complement strand
CTGGAGGATGAAGCCCGGAGCGCTGCGGGGTGGGCTTCACAAAGTTCCCCTGATGCTGCCCACTTGTGCTGGGTCTCAGGTCCTCCTGTCCTGGTGCAAGCGGCTCCTTCCCCTGCTGCTGGCTGGCTCTGCGTGCGGAGCCATCTGTCCCGGGGAGCGACTGCTGCTGCTCCTGGCAACTCCTTCAGCTGTAGCAGAGCCGCCTTTTTGCTGGGTGTCTGCTGCTAACCGGGTTGCTTCCTCTCGTTTCCTTGGGTTCATTATAAATCTGTCCGTGTATCTTTTAATTTGACCCGTGACCTCTTGGAAAGTCAAGGTGAAGGGGATGGGGAAAGAAGCTGCGAGGCTCAAGAAGCCCGCCGAGTGATTGAGTTGGGTCCCGGTGGTGTTCGGACAACTGAAGGCATTTATAGATGCTAAAGGGGAGGGTAAGCGGGATCTTCCTTCGGGATGAATCACGTATCCGCTAGGACTTGCAGGGTGTGAAATGCTTTTTTGTTTTTTTCAATGACCTTGAGTTCAGAGACTGAAAAACGCGGGCGCATCCAGACCGTTCGGAGTCGCATCGCTCAGCTGAGAACGGGCCCGGCAGCTTGGGGGCCGCTCTCCGCGTTGCTGGAGCTTTTTGGAAGGGCAGCGGGCCGGAGGTTTGGACTTTGGAGCTGAGCTCTGCAGGGTGCTCGGCCGTGTCGCTGCCTTACCATGCGTGTAAGTGGGGTGGGGGCGTGTGGGTGGCTCCGCGAGGGGAAACGTCCAGGCACAAGAACACCCCTCCGACACCTTGGGACCGTTGGATAACAAAAGGATGGAGTCGTTTGCGTTACGGATGTCGACGCTTTGCTGCTAGACTTGGAGCAAGTGTTTCAGGAAAATTAGAGGAGCCGGCTGGGGAAAGCCAGCGAATCTTGTAAGTGCCCCCTTCCCAAAGCACTCTCTGAAAGAGTTCTCATCCTGGAAACTCTTCGGTTTCTGTCGCCGTAAATACACCCTAGCAGGTCTTGAGACCACAGCCGGCAGAAATCTGAGGCTTGTTAATTTTTGACTGCAGATTGAAAGGCCAAGCGTTGCGAAAGTTTGTTCTTTTTTTGTCTCTGGAGCTTTGCACGGCAGGAGAGGGAAAGTCAAAGAAGTGAACCACCGCCAACCGCAGGTGGGGCAGGGTCTGGTTTCAGGGTGCGCTTTGAGAAGAGGCTGGGGATGAGGATGGGGTGGCGGAGATGCTCCTGAAGGGTGATCCTGAAACGTGCTTCAGTGGTCGTCCAAGAAAGGACCAGAAAAGGTCTCGGTGATCTCTTAGGCGCGGAGCTGCTTGTGTGATCATCGCTGGTACCAACAGCCTGGATTTATCCCAAATTGTTCCTCACGTGGGACTTAATCCTCTCCTTTGGGGGGACGTTTGGACGGGCTCTCCGAAGGGACTTGGTGACTGGAAGCCTTTACGAGCCCAAGGGGTCGGAGGCACTGGTTATTCTCCTCCAATTACTTGTGGTTACTTTCCAGGACACTTCCAAGGCTTAGGGCTTTTCGTGCTTTATATTGGCTCAGTTGTTAACTGAACTGGAGGCTGATGATCCACGTGTACAGCGGTGTGGTGAAAAACGAGGTATTTGTGGTGAGTGACTGGGGCTGTGACCGGCTGTGCCTGATGGAAAAAGTCTGACCTGGAATGAGAGTCTGGGACTCCTTCATTCCTAACCTGCGATTCCACGATAATTTAAGCTCGCCAAAGGCTTTGCAGCGGTGGTTTCTTACTGCTGAATACCTGTCGAGCAGCGAAGAACAGCAAGAAAAGCTCCACGGGTCTCCTTGGCCAAGCACGTGTGTGTTCTGGGAGGCCTTTAGCCGTTTCACAGCATTCAGTCAATCCTCTGTGTAAGCAGGAGAGACACCTTAGGCTCATATTTTCCCATCTGAGAGTTTTTTTCCAAGCCTCTCCTTTTTTTTTTAATAGCCAAACACTGGGAAGTTTGCATTGGCATCCCAGGTATGCCAGCCACTCCACGACTCGCTGGTGTGCAGCCTCGGACGCCGGTGTGGGTACGTTTAAAGTCAGCTTTGCATCAGATGTTTTGTTTTAAACCCTAATTCACCCAACTTGGTCAACCCAAGGGCTGATTTCCTGGGTGATTTGGTTGACCTTGAACCGCTCAGAGCTGAAGTTAAGATGTGTTGATCGCGTGTTGAGACCTGCTGGAGGGCGATCTGCTGCGAACGCCTCCGAGTTCCTGCTGGGAAGCTCCACAGCTGCTAAAAACCCGTGGTGAAACCCTCAGAGATAGCAGCCTGCGGTGTTTTCCTTCAGCAAATGCGCGTGAGATGAACCCCAGGACGCGTACAGCTTCGTGGCAGAAGAGGCTTTGTTGGAAGGGAAGGGAATTTGAGCGCGTCTTACGGAGCAAGGGGCTTCTGATGCTCAGATTTTCCTCTGAACGTCCCGTTTGAACAGTGGAAGAGCAAATTTAAGGTATTGTTCGTGGTTTTGCAGTAACTTTTTGAGAAGTAAATTGGCTTCTTGGTTCTTGATCTGTGCCGCGCGCAGTGAGGGAGGTCTGTGCCTTTCCGAGAAGTTTCTCCAGGTGTGTGCTTCAGCTCGTTGAACCGTCGGGGCAGGTTGGTGTGGAATGAAAAGGAGTTGTGTAGAAATTAGCCACGACGAGAGGGAAGAGATGGGACAGGAACACTTCCAGGGGGCTTGAGCAGAGCGTTGGGCGTTTGTCAGCTGGGAGGCGACTGCCTGCTCGCCTCCGGCATGGTGCTGGCACTGAGATCCAGGGAAAAGCAAGCTGTGCTGGAGCAAGATGAGAGATCTCGGATCCTGCCTGGGATCCCTTGCCGGAGCTGCTGGGGCGCTGTGGGGGGCTGAAGGTCTCTGCCCTGCTGTAAGTACAAGTGGAAGAAGCACTTGCATGTCCCAGTGGGTGTGCTGAGGAGGGAGGGAAGGTATAAATGCCCTCCCGAAGGAGCGAGAGCCCTTCGCTGCGGTTGCTGTCCCCTCGCAGGCGTGGTCTCCATCGACAGGCAGAACAACGCCGGTTCTAAGCTCGCGTGGAAAGAGGAGAGGTATCAAAATGTGATAGCTTCATCATCCCACGGCAGGAACTGGCGTGAAATATTGATGAGGAAATGCGTTCACAGTGGTGCCTCTTGCCATGAAGGCCGGGAGTGAGGCGACTCTTAGTTAACATCAGGGTAATCAAGTTTGGGAAGCTTAAAACATGAAATCCCTTCCTGGCCGTGTGTTGGCTTTCCTGGTGCTGCTTCTGCAGGAGAAGGAACTCGGTTGGAATACCGACGTGATGGCACACCGGACGAGTACCTACACACCAGGTTTGGCGATCGAGGACGGTTTCAGGCCAGCAGATTCTCGAGGAGCTGTGATCGGGTGTCCTTCAGCTGAGCAGGCGATGGGGAGCAGCACAAGCTCAGCTCATCGCCCCAGCGGACGGGGGAACGGGTCGAGCTTCTTCCTCCGCGGTGAGCTGGAGGCGTGTGGCAGCTGTGGTCTTCCTGGACGTGTCTGCTGCGGAAACTAGACGTGGTCTGGGGTGAGGTGGCTGGCAGCGCTCGCACCAGGGAGGAGTCGGTCCTAAGGCTGCAGGAATTTCATCCGCTTTGGCCTCGGCATGGTCAAAATCTGGCTCGAGCACAACCGTAAGGGTTGCTCGCCGCGATATGGAGATCTTCAGAGATCCACAAACAGCTCTGCCTTTCTGTGTTGTATTTGAGAGCCCCAAAATCCTGCCCAGGAGCCCGCTACGTGACGGATCTTCAGTTTATATGGCATTCCTTGCCACCTGTAGGTTTAATATCCTTTCTGCATTCACCACAGGGTCGCGTGGAGGAGCCGGCTGAGCCTCTGCTCGGAGGCAAGTCTGCAAACTGCTCGCGGGGAGGAGAGCTGGACTCCTGGTACCGGCACCACGGGGAAATCCCCGCACGCTGACGCTTCACCCAAAGCCAGGTGGAGCTGGAGTGAGGCACAGCGGGGTGCAGGAGCCTCGAGACACGGAGGGTCAGCTGCGGCGTTGACCAAAAAGCCCTCGTTTGACCCAAACTGTCGGTGGGGAACGGGGCAGCGTTTGCCAGGCCCAACTCAGCAGAGCTTCGGGCGCTGCGGTGCCGTGAAACGTTCTCGTTTCGGTGAATCAGCGTTTCCTCGTTCAAGGGGACTCGCTGGAGTATTTCGGCTTGTTCTGCTCGCGAACGCTCGTGAAAGGGAATTTAAAACTCTCGGCTTATGTAGGACAAAATGGTGTTTAAAATACGTGTGGGGTTTTTTTAAGAGAACCGTAGAAATACCAAAATGGGACAGCGCCGGGCTTGTGCTATGGAAATGAGGCGGATGACTTCATTTCGCAGAGACTAACCGGCTCCCTGTCCGGAGCAGGGTTGTGACAATAACCCCGCAGCGTAGCCGAATTTACAGGGTTTTAATTACTTAGGGAAGCGAATTAAATCTGGAGCTGTGTGGAATTCGCTGATTTCTCCTGGAAGTACCACTTGCAAAGGGCAGCCCTTCTCATCGCCAGTGGAACGGGGCGTTCTGACGGCGCTGTCACCTGGTGGCTGCTCTTGTGGGTTCTGAGGAGCACGTAGTTGGTTATTTACTCTAACGTAGGCACCGTGGCCAAATCCCGTAAATTTACGTTTTGAATCTTTTTAAAAAATTAATCAATTGTAATAAACGAGAGAGGAGAGGTGGCCGGAAATATCACTGCCTTACAGGTTCACGGTGTAATTAGTCTTGTTGGTCTGGGAACACGGAAAAGCAAAATAGGACGTAAACAGGCTGCACATACAAAGGTGGAAACGGTGAAAGAGTGTGCGTCCTGACCCCGGGCTTGCAGGGTCTTTGCATGTTTTTTTCTAGAACAGCGTTGTCCTGGAGTTCCTCTCATCCTGAACTTGTCTGCAAGCTGGGGGTGACCCCTTCGGTCGGGCGTCCTTCCGTCCTGGCTTGCTCCTGCCCATCCTTGAGTTTCTCCGAGCCTTTGTAGAGGATTCTTCAGTTCCTGGCCACTGCGGCGTGGGGGTGGGTCGTCCTTCGGTCTGTATGAACGCCCTAACGTGTTTGCCTGTCTGTTTGCTCCCCGTCGTGTTCCGCAGGTAATTAAATGCCCTCGGTGTGGATCTTGGCTCCGTTGGCATGCTTGGATGCGCAGCGGCTCTTCCGATAGCTTCTTGCAAGAAGATGGCCAAAGCAAACATTACCAGGGACATCATCCACAGGCAGATCAAGGTACGTGTTAGCCGGACGCCCGCTTGCGTTGGGCGGGGAGCCGGTGGAGAAGCAGCGTTGGCGCGGGGTTGGGAAATACTCTTGGTGCTGCCTGTGCTTCTGGAGAGATCTCTGCCACCTGCCTATTGATCGGCTGCGTGAGGAGCTGAAGGGAACAAACGCACGGGACCTCTCGTTGTCCTTAACGAGGAGCCGGGGCGAAGCGTGGCGTAACAAGACCACGATTCTTCTCCCTAGCAGGAACACACCAAACTGGTTCCGCGTTGGCAGGTCTGTTCCTTGACACTACGCCGCTGAAGAGAGAAATCTGACTGCTTGTGTTGGGGCAACATAAAGGACCCTTAGCTGGCTTCCCCCACGCGTTTTTTTTGCCGACTTCTTTGTGTTCTTTTTGTGTGATCTTGCCATCAAAGGTATTTTCTGACTGTAGTGAGGCTAATGATCTCTCTCTGTGTCTCTGTCTTTTTTTTCTGCCGGCTCTTTTTTCTTCAGAGAGCGATGTGTTTGCTTCCTTTGTGCAGGGAGAAACTTCTGTGGTCGGCTCAGTCATCTGATGGCTGCATTAGTGAAATCTCTCTTAACGTGAAAGGACTGGCTGCAGCACGCACAATAGACAATTATTGCTCGGACTGGGAGGCCTTAAATCATCTGCAGCTTTGTTGGTAATCGGCATTCACAAAAGTGGCCTGTTAGGGGCCAGAGTGAGGAACTGGGAGCTGGGATGCCACAGCTCACCGTGCAGTTTGGGGCCGAACCTTGCGTGATAAGCTTGTAATTTAATCCACGCGTGAAGATTTATTTCCCTGCCCTGACACGGAAGGGATGGTTCTGTGGTTGGAGCGCTAGCCTGGGACTTTTTCACACTGTCTGCTCTGTCGGGCTTTCATCCGTGACCTTGGGAAGGTTGCTAAGGCTGACGGTTCCTTGCAGGAGAAGCAATATCCTGCTGCACAGACCTCACAAAGCTACTGAGGCTGCAGGAGCAAGAAATTACAACTGCAGCACCTTGCGGTGGATCTGGGAGTGTTTGGGGAACGCTATCCGTGAAAATATGTCAGGAGGTTCGAAGGCTGGAATGGAAGTTTCTCCAGCAGCCTGTGGGGTTTTTGTTTTGTGTTGGTTTCCCCCTCCCATCTCCTTACACCTGTCTCCACTTTGCTCTCAAACGTCTTTTAGCACACGGAGTTCCCAGCTCGCTGTTGGTGTGCGTTGGCGGCATGCCGTGCTTCTTCTTCGTGGCTGTTCCGGGACTCCCGACGCGCTCCTAGCGCCGCAAGGACGGCTTTTGCCATCAGTGTTGTCTGTAAATGGTGCTGACTGAGGCTTAGGTTGTCTTCCCCTGACCGTGCTATGTCACGGGACAGGGCTGGGGCTGGGCCAGGTGCTGGGAAGGGATCTCCTCGGACATTTGATGTTCCATTCGAAGTACGACTTGCCTTCCCTTCACGCCTGCCTCTGCAGTTGGCCTTCTTTCATCGAAGCCATCTGCTAATGCATCTGTGAGCCCGGTGAGATCACAGGGGAAACAACTGTCCTGCTTTTCTTCACCTTCATTTGTGCTGCCGCAGTTCCGTGGCAGCTGTTCCCTTCCCTGTAGAACAGGCTGTGCTGTGGTGCTGCAGCCACGCGCTCCTGCTCCCTTTCTGCTGAGATGAGCCATCTCCAGAGGACGCTGTCCGGCTGTGTTCCCCGTTACATTTCCCAACCGTGACGGTAGACGCGGGGAACGGTGAGGATGGCCTGGGAACGCTGAGATTACAGGTGCTTGGCTCGAGTTTCAAAGTCATCTTTCGTACTTCAGGAGAGATTCCGCAGTTCCGAGGAGTCGGTTGTTGCTGAAATCCTTGCAAGGGTTTGAGGCGGGCGTTCTCGAGCTCTTTTGTATCTTCCATTTCTGGCACAAAGCAGCCAATGTGGTCCTGGTGCGGGCCACCTCAGAGCTTTTCTTACCTGCCCAGCTGGAACCCATCGATTTAGGTAGAAATCATTTCAAACCAGTCCAGGGCAAGGACTGCAAAGCACGTAAGCAGCTGGAGATGATGTGAATGATGTCCTCCTTCTACAGGACGTGTCCCTGTCCTATGGACACCCCAACATCTGGCAAGGTCCCTGCTTGGTTTTACGGTTCTTGAATCTCCTTTTAAAGGGAACAAGGAGTGTTTTGTTTGCTGTGGTCAGCGTGGCGTTTGTTTGCTTCATGCAGGAGAGGGGCGCGCTGGGCTTTGAGCGACACTACCATGTCACCGACCCGTTCATTCGACGCCTGGGCCTGGAGGCAGAGCTGCAGGTAAGTGGGCAGCGCTCAAAGAGCAAACATGGCCACTTGTTGTACAGCTTGACATGGAAAGTGGGCTGCAGTGAATGGAATTCTCTCTTGTATGGGAGAGAGAGATCGATTATTAAGTCCCCTAAACCGTCTACTGGGGAGCCTTTGATGGGTGTGCACCAACCGACCCTAGCAGTGGGGTCTGGAGAAGGCAGCTGTCAACTCTTCAGATACTCAGCTGTAAAGCTGAAGCACAGTGTGTTGTCTGAAGAACGAGCTGTTGCCTGACCCAACTTTAAAACAACCCTTAAGATTGTCTTGGTTTGGGGGAGGAAAGGATTCTTCTGTCTTCCTTTCCAGCCACCGCTGCTCAGTGCTCTCCTGGTCTTCCCCGTTAGAGTCGTTGGCTGATTTGGTTGCAGATGCGTGATGCAGTCACCGAGCAGCAAGGTGCTTCCAAAAGAGTTATCCAAACTGCATTTTCCCTGCAATCCCAGAGAAGCTGTACGTGTAATTTGTCAGCCTAGCCAAGGGCTTTTGAAGCAAAGTCACCTTTCCGTGCGTACAGCAGGGTTTTGTCGGTAGCCTCTGAGGCTGAACTGCCATTTTATTCAACGCCGAGGGTTTTTTTTATTATTATTTGTTTCATTTTGTCTTTTCTAGCCCAGCTGCTTATAGCACGTCTGTCTTTTCTGGAGGTGTTTATCTGCCATGTGGGTGTTCTTTTGCAGAATAAAAAGCCGCTTGTTTTAGAACAAGTTGTTATGTGTGGGGAGCTCACTGCGTCCTTGTCTTCGAACAGCTCTGTTTGATAAGCCTGAAGTTTGTGTAATGCTCTCTTCCCCCCCTTTTTTTTTTGCTCAGGGTCATTCTGGGTGTGTCAACTGTCTAGAATGGAATGAAAAAGGAGAGTAAGTATGCGGTGTGATTCGGGGGATCAACAGACTGATAACCCAGGTTCTCCCAAGAGTAGGATGTAGGTCACCTTATCGTAAGCAGCTCCTTCCCGTAAATAAATCCCTAATAAAAGGGATGAGGGCTCAAGCTCAAAGTTGTGAACTCTGAGAGCTCACGCTTCAGAGAAGCTTTATTTTGTTGAATATGCCTGGATGTTATTAGAAATGCCCCTTCAGTGAGCTCAGAAGGGAGGTGGTCACACTAAGTGGAGACTGAAGGCTGCTCTCTTCTCTTAAGTGGCATTATGGATTATAATGGATCTTCGGGATTTGCCCAGCTGGTAGGAAGTGCCACTTCCCTACCCCCTTTGCTGTGCTGCTGAATGCTGATGCTGGGGATGTGCACGTTAGGGAGGGGGTACGGCATTCACCCCCCCTGCAATTGTAGAGAGAAACTCATCATGAGAACATTTCAGTTAACCTAGCAGAATAAAGAGCATCTCCAAGAAAAATAAGGGGATGGAAGGAAAAACCTCTATTTCTTGACATGCCTCTTGTAAAATCCAAAGTCTGCTGTCTGATAGTCTTCAAAATTATTTACCAGGGCAAATTTCACGTACTTGAGAGAGATCTGGCTCCGAGGAAATCAATTTAAAACAGCTGGTGGTTGCAGATGTCAGATTCTTTTGCTTTAACAGGAGATAGATGTACAGGCACCTTGCAACACTGCCACACCCTGCACTTAAAGAGCAGTCTGTGAATCACTTAACGAGTCCTGCCCTGGGACTGCCCGGGCACATCTCACGTCCAGCAGTGAACGGCTTGGCTCGAGCTCGGGTGTGATGTGGGAGCAGTTAATGCAGCCAGGCTAATGAGGAAAGCGGAGGCCCGGCATTTTGTTATTGACCAACGCTCCGATTGTTTTTGCTGTGCCATCTGGGTCTGTGGTGAGCTGGGTCAAGATGCTAAACCAACAAAAAAAGCCCTTGCTTTGTTTTCCGTGGAGTTGATATTTGGCTGCTTTATGTCCTTGGACTGGCTGAATGGAAAGCATCAAGAAAACAAGAGATGAGGAAAGAGGAAGGAAGGGGCTTCTTAGAGCTGAATGAACTTAATGGCTATCTGTGGTCAAACCACTCCCAGAAATTGGTCACAGCTTGGAACAGAAGAGTCCGTGATGCATATTTCTCTTCTGTTTCTTTTAGCTTGTTGGCCTCTGGCTCTGATGACCAGCATACCATTGTCTGGGATCCTCTGCACCACAAGAAACTCCTTTCTATGCACACGGGACATACTGCAAACATCTTTTCTGTCAAGGTATTTGAGGAGAAGGGCTAAATGACTAACAAAATCAGCAGCCAAAGCAGCCAGAGAGTAGCTTTTGAAATGCTGCTGGGAAATGTTTTCGTGCAAGCAATCCATTCCCTCACCCCCATTGATGTAGTATTTGTAACATTAGGAAAAACTGCATTACGTCTAATACCCGTGCTTCTTAGTCTGTGTAGCTGCTGGGATTAGCTCCTTCCCTCTGTAGAGTCAAAGGAAATGGTTGGAGCAAATCAGGAGTTAAAGTTATGTGATGAAGAGAGCGCTTTGTGTGTTGCTGTCATTACTGACTCGAGTGTGCATGTGGAATGCAGGTGGTAACATGGGGTGTCCTGCGTTCCCAAAGCGAGCTGCTCTGCGCCCTGCCAAGGAAGCTCAGCGATGTGTTTGTGAAGGGCCTCAGCACCTCTCAGGTCTGAATGTCAAATCTGTCTTCCGCAGTTCTTGCCGCATTCGGGGGATCGGATCCTCATCACGGGAGCTGCCGATTCCAAGGTGCACGTCCACGACTTGACTGTCAAGGAAACCATCCACATGTTCGGAGATCACACAAACAGAGTTAAGCGGATTGCCACAGCTCCCATGTGGCCCAATACCTTCTGGAGTGCTGCAGAAGACGGGCTAATCAGGTACAGAACGCGTTCTGCCCCAAAATGAATTGGATTAGGATCCATCGCAGTGTGTGCTAAGCGTAAATCTAGGGAGAGACTCTGTACTAAAGAGCTCAAGCTAATCTCTCCCTTTCCTGAAACTGAAAGGATTCATCTCGAAATGTAGATTGTTCCTGAAATGCAGATTCTTCTGATAAGTACTCACCCAGCTCCTCTGTTTCCCCCCACTGGCAAGGGAGGACAAGGGAATAGCCGTATCGCATGGAAGGTAGGAAGGCAGGAACAACACTGAGTGAAGCTTCCCTGTGGAGTTGTTGAGACTTAATGAGTAGATGCAACTGTGAGAGTCTGTTCATACTGTGTGCTGTTTGTTAGGTCATGGCCCGGAGTCTAATTTAGGGCTTGACTAAACCTGTGCATGTTAGGGAGCTGGCTTTAGTGATTATCCTGATGTGAGGCCTAGCGTTTACTGAACTGGTAGGCTCCCAGTAACCTGTGGCACAAATGCCTGTTAGTGCTAGTGTCATCTCTTCGCATACGAGCCAGATAATTAAACATAGGTCACTGTAGAGCTGTATAAAAGCAGTGCTTTGAGCGGCCTTTGGTTTGGTCACCATGGAAAGCTAAACTCTCTCTTACTGCTGCTGCTGTTAGCTGCTGGCACGTGTTGCCTGACTCTCTCTTCCCTTTGCAGACAGTACGATCTGCGGGAGAACAGCAAGCGTTCAGAAGTCCTCATAGACCTGACCGAGTACTGCGGGCAGCTGGTGGAGGCCAAATGCCTCACAGTCAACCCCCAGGACAACAACTACCTGGCAGTAGGGGCGAGCGGGCCCTTTGTGCGGCTCTACGACATACGCATGATCCACAACCACAGGTAACTGGTGGCAGCTGGCTTTTCAGGGCCTTCTTGGCAGGTGTGAGTGGGGAAGGGGGAGTTGCGATGATTTGGGACTTGCCTGTCTCACTGTGCAGTTTTACCCAGCCTTTTCTAGCGCCCACAGAGTCTTTTTATCTAAGTAAGTACGCTGGGGTGATGGGAGGCAGGTCTGTGGTTGCACAGCTGCACGGGCATGAGGGCTTGCCCTTGTGTATGAACAAGAAGTGTTAGCATAGAGCAGGCTTCCAGCAGTTGAATGCTGTGATTATAACTGTTTTTCTTTCTGGCTAGAAAAAGCATGAAGCAGAGTCCTTCGGCTGGAGTCCACACGTTCTGTGACCGGCAGAAACCTCTCCCGGATGGTGCAGCACAGTACTACGTGGCAGGTACTGGGCCGTGTCCTGGGGGTCACCAGTGGGACTTTAAAGTAACGCCTAAAGAAACTGAGTGCAACCCATCACACGAGAAACCACTGCTTGGAAAAGCGTTTGTGTAACACATGGATGTTCCATGAAATTGCAGATTATTTCTCTTCTGTGCTGTGAATCCTTGCTTGTGCTACCTGCCCACCTTCCCTGATTTAGCAGCAGTGTATGTTGGTGAGCTGGCCTTACTCCTTGTCTAGCGTAAACGTCTTTTTGTCAGCTTCATTGGAAAGTCAAGGCCCGGATAACCTGAGGGCTCTAGACATTCTTCTGGAACAGGTCCCAGCAAGGATGCTGTTTAAAATCTTCTTGGCACAGAAGGGAAATGGCTCGTCTTCATCCTGCACGTGAAGAATCAGCAATGCAGCGTCTGGGCATCTAGATGTCATTCTTCTCCAGTGCTCATTTACTGTTTTTTTTCCCATTTTTTTAAAAAAGTATCTTAAACCAGCATGTTCAACAGACCAGTTCTGACAGTCTTGCTTCTGATGAGTCCCATTGGAGGATTTCTTAGGTCCCCTGAATTGGTCATGCAACACATCTGCTGTCTGAAGCAAAAGAACCCTTGTGTGAGCTGAATATTTAGGAGCCTTGGTTTGATTGTGCTAAGAGCTTTATTAAGGAAACGTGATTAGAGAGTTGAGAAAGGAGGTATTTGTTTGCAGTTGGCCGCAAATCACGGAGGCTAAATCCTTAGTGAATCCATAAAGCTGTGATTTGCTGGGTTCTGCAGACTGCAGTTGTTAGCAAGATAGTCGTAATCTGGTCTTGTCTGCATATGGAAATGGCCTTGCAAAAATAGTATCTAGAACTCGTGAAAAGGCAGCTCCGTGCATCTATTTGGTAGCTGGTGGAAGGATTCAACAGACAGCAGAAGGAAATGGAAAATCACTTTGGTGCATGTGCTTCGTGCCCTTGCTGTCCTAACAACCTCTTGTAAAAGGGAGGAGCTGATGTAGGACAAAGACAACAGTTCCTCGTTACACTAATATTTATCGACCTCTTCCCTCCACAGGACACCTTCCAGTGAAGCTTCCGGACTACAACAACCGGCTGAGAGTTCTGGTGGCCACGTATGTCACCTTCAGTCCTGATGGCACTGAGCTCTTGGTCAACATGGGAGGGGAGCAGGTGAGAAGGCAGCTAAATTTTGGGAGAAAGCTTAACATTTGGCTCTGTTTGTCGAGCCACCGTAGGTTGTCTTCAAAACAGATGTAAAACTCCTCTGTGGGTAACATCATTGGCTTTTAAACTTCTCTGATGCATTCGGACTGAATGCCTGGCATTAGGGATTTATTTGTTATGCTAACAGTGATTAAATTTATGTGGTATTTTGATCTGGTTTTCCAGTTCACTTTTCCTTCTCTTGAAGAGAAGGAAAACTTCTGGAACTGACCTTTCCTGATGTAGAAAAAAAAATCCTTAACTCGTTCCTAAAACATCAAACCGCTTCTGTAATACAATCTAGTAAGTAAGGAACTTACAGAAGCAAAGGACTTCACCTGGGATATTGATTGCTTTAATTTTAAACACTAGGTGATATTTGTGGCTCTTTTGTAAAGCTTATCAGTGAAATGAGCAAATCCTCCTGACAGTATTAATCAGCGTGGATTAAGCAGGAACTTCTCTTGTGAGCAGGTTACTCTGGTTGTCCTCTAGAGATCTTTCTCACACTTGGACTTCTCTTTAAGAGGAGGTACTGAATTACACGAATGGATAAGGGCTGTCAGTTCCTGTACTGGTACAAGTTTAAATTAGGGTTTCACAGGGCTGCGTTGGAAGTTTCTCATGAAATCTTGGCTTCAGCTTAGAGACACCTTGGTTTAGTGTACTGCTTCTTTTCTACCACTAAGTGATCAATTTGTTTATGATCACTGTGCCAATTAAATGGTTAAAATATCTTATTGGAGTTGGAGCTTTTTGAACAGGTTGGTTTGTACCTCTTGAGTAAAACGAGGCTCCTGTTTCTCAGCGGTATTGTTTCTGAATCCAGTGCTGGCATGAAACAAGACTCTGGTACTGCTATTATTCAGTGCGTACACATCTATAAACAAGACGGTTAAGAACTGGAAATAGTAAAACAAACATGGAACCATCCAGCTCTGTTTTATTTCTGTCCCTTAAGCCTCTGTGTATCACTGACTTTTTTTTTGTCTTACTCTCTTCCTTCATCTCTCAGGTTTATTTGTTTGATCTAACTTACAAGCAGCGGCCATACACTTTCCTCCTCCCAAAGAAATGCCACACGTCGGGGGGTAAGTGTGATGCTGTCATGGAAGTGAGTGCAAGGCAGAGGGAAATCATATACAACGCGACTCTTCCCAGGGTGCAGCCCCATCTGGGCAGGAATGAGGGAAAAGAATTATGATATGGCTGTTGCTGGGCAGTTTCTGCAGTGCAGCTCATACCCTGAGCCCTAAAACCCTTACACATAGCGACAAAATGTGTCCTGAGGGAAGAAATGAGCTGTCGAGGGGTGTGTGCATGTGTCAACTTAGGTATAGCTGGAAGCGTTCTCCTCAAGATAAAGTAGGCTTTGTAGAGGGGCTGAGGTCCTAGTACCCTGCCTTTAAGTAAGGAGGAAATACTGTGTATGTGGACAAACATGGAAGTGGTGTACTGTTCTTATGTTTTTAAACTTATAAAACCGAGAGTGCAGCTGTTACCTCTTCAAACACCCATTAGAAGGAGACAGAACAATCTCTTCCCTGGTCTGAGAGTCTGGCCTGGCTCTAATCTCCTTCCTGGTGGTGAGATAGTTGATTCAAAAAGTCATTTACTCGACGAGTAAGGAAATCCAAGAGCCTTTTTATTCCTGGCCCTGTTTCTTACAGGGCCTGTTCGTACGCAGATGCTGCAGGCAGCGTGCGGTGAACGTCCAGAGCGCTGTCCCCGGGCAGAGGCCGGCTCTGTCTTATCAGGGAGTGTTCCCTGCTCAGCCCTGTTCTCGGAGCACTCTGGCAGAGTTCAGCCTGTGTACTCAGCTTGCCTTGGGCCTTAATCTAACACTCACATCCTGGTAGCAAGTAGATGCCCTGCCTGCCGTTCCGTCTCGGCTGCGTGTGGGTGATCCGTACTGTGGTATCTGGTGAGGTCATGCTTGAAATGGCAGAGCAGAGTTTGAACAGGTTCACGGTGGTGCAGTTTCAGCGAACGCTCCGCCCTTTCGGGTACAGAAAGTTCAGGCAAGGGCTGTGAAAAAGGCAGCATCCGTACAAAGGCTGAACTTCATGTGCATGCATGTCTCTGCGCACTGAAAGCTCCGAGCTGTTCAGTAGAGTGCTTGGAAAAAGTCCCTAGTTTCCCAGCCTCTGAAATGGCTGCGGGAGTATTCCCAGCTACAACATAAAAGCAGTTTATAAAACTGGAATTTGAATATTTTCTGTAAAAATGGCAAGCGATCTGGCTGCACGACCTTCAGAGGATTGCTTCAGCTTGTAACTAACTGCTCCTTGAGCAACAGGGTAAGAAAAGAAAAGAAAAAAGAAAGGAAAAAAGCATCTGGAATTCCCTTACTAGATTCCTCCAGTGGTTCCATTCATCTTCCTTCTTCTATAAAATGTTAAATGACTTAGGCCTGTGTTGTTTTTTTTCTCAGTTCATCTGAAAAATACAAAGGCGTTTAGAAGTAAGTTGCTATGTACTTCTGCAGTTGTAAATGTCAGGCTTCTGGTAGTCAGTCGGGTACTCGGGTTATGGCCAAGACTCCAATTTGTAGTAAATGTACGAAGGAAACTGTTTTAAGTTGCACGGTAGAGGTTTAGATTGGATGTTAAGAGGAATTTCTTCATGGAGGGAGTGGCACGGGCTGCCCAGGGAACTGCATCCCTATCCCTGGAGGCATTTAAGAGATGTGGACTTGGCTCTAAGGGACGTGGTTTAGTGATGGGACACGATGTCAGGTTGATGTCAGGCCAGGTTGACAGTGGACCTGGTGATTTTGAAGGTCTTTCTAACCTAAATGATTCTCCGAAGGCAAATCAAATCAAGGTGGCTGGAAAACAGGAATGTGTGGAATTGTGGAATTCTGCTTCATCGTGCTCGGAATGGGGCTGTGGCATTGGTGTTGTGATGCTGTAAAATGTAACCCTGATATTTCAGGGATTAGTTTGTGTAATCTACATCGATCCATTGCGTGACTGTGTTTTTTTTTTCTAACCTTCAGAAGTGCAGAATGGAAAAACCTCTACCAATGGAGTGTCCAACGGCATCCATCTCCACAGCAATGGCTTCCGCTTGTCGGAAGGAAGAGCTCATGTGAGGTAAGACGCTAGATCTGCCTCAGCGAGAGGCCGATGGCTTTGTTCAGGTCCTCTTCCTCTCGTTAGGGTTAGGTGCTGCTGAACAAGGTGTGAAATGCAAAACCATGTGGCATGTTGACTTGATTGTCGAGTGGTCTCTGTCCTAGGGGTTATGAACCTGAGTCAAATCAGGCAACAGCATCTTAGGAGAAGCATGCTCCATTAGGATTTTTCCCCTCTTACAAAGAATTACCGCAGACAAAACTAAGAAATGGCTTTTCAGTCCTGGAAGCAAAGTGCTCATAGTTGTCCTGCATGGTTTTTACTTCCTGACCTTGCCGGAGCTGCGATCTGACAGATGGGAGTGGCTGTCAGGTTGAAAGAGCCTTTCTTCCCTTGGCTGTTTTTTTAGGCGCCTGCCTGCTGCAAACTGAACTGAAGCTGCCCAAATTGCTTTACAACGATGACACTGCTGTCGTTACCCTTGCAGATGAACTAGGGATGGATGGAGAGCCCTCTCTTCCTGTCCCTGCTGCGTTTTTTCCTTACGAACAAAGAGCAGTTGGGGTGAAGCAGAAGCAGACTTCTAGCGCATCTTGCAGACTGGTTTTCCTCCAGCTGATGAGATGTGGTTAAAAGTCAAGACACAGTCGCTTAATACCATATAAGGGTAGTCTGGGTTCCTCCAGCCACTCCGCTCAACGCTTTCAGCTCGTTTCCTCTAGATGGCCCCTCCACCACGGCACCGGAGATGCTCATTTTGGTTTGCTGAGCATGGGCCTTGTGCAGCCCTGTGAACTTAGATCCTTGGTTTCCTTCTGAATTTGTGACCCGTGAGACGTTGCTAAAGGAAGGCTGGATTTTTTTAATGCAGTGGAAGCGTAGATATATTGGTGAAGCTGGAGGAATAAGATTTAAAAAGCCCACTGTTCAATGCTGAGTGCGTCTGTATATGAAGAAAAAATTGGAAACAGCCAAATGATGGTCAAAAAGAAACTCCCTCCTCCTAAATTCAGGTTACTCAGGTGCAGGACCTTTGAAACTTCTGGTATTAGCTAATGCTTGCTGGGACCTGTTAAGTCAGAACAAAACACTGCAGGTATTTAACTGGGTTAACAGTTAACTATTTAACAATGAGACTGTTAGCAAGTGAGACTTACCCGTGCTATTTTCCTTCTTTCCCTGCAGTCCCCAGGTAGAGTTGCCTCCGTATCTGGAGAGAATCAAGCAGCAAGCCAACGAGGCCTTTGCCTGCCAGCTGTGGACTCAGGCCATCCAGCTGTACAGCAAAGCGGTGCAGAAAGCCCCCAATAACGCCATGCTGTATGGAAACAGAGCTGCTGCCTACATGAAGCGCAAGTGGTAAGTAAGCAGAGCTCTGGGGCACCCCTGGCACAGAATGAGGGGTGCACAGCAGCACGTGTTGGAGAAATCGTGGCCACAGACGTTGTGCAGGCAAGCACACCCGGTGGCAGCTTCCAGGTTTGCCCGCTGGTGTGCTGAGTCATGTTCTGTTCATTTCCTGTTCAAAAGGAACCCAAAAATCCACTTCTGAGTAACGACATTGTGAGGGAATTTGGGTGTCTCTGGATCGTTCTGATCTGCGTTAGATTACGTCTCGAAATTTGCTGTCAGCAGATGAGGTGATGGATTACCGTGCTTCATAATTTCACGTGTCCTGATGTGAGGTTGTTGTGGGCCTGCCTGGAGCTGCTTTGGTTGCTGCTTGATCCAAGAGGCTGGTGCTGGAGATAGTCAAATGTGACCTGGTCCTGTGGTACCCCAGCCAGCCCACGTTCTCCTCAACTGGAAGCTAAGCTCTCTGAGGGATTTGGTGAGGTGGCAACTGGTGCCTCAGAGTCTGAGGGAGGTTCTTCTTTATTGCAAAACATGCTCGTAGCCTCTGCAGCAGGTAATGTCCTCCTCTCTGACCAACAGCCAGAGCTGCACCTGCAAGATACAGCTGAGTTATTTTGGTGTCTGTCCCCCTGAGCAGAGTAAGCCCGAGTAGTATGGCTCACTATTAACATATTTAAAATAGCTGTGGCCCTTCATCTACGTTTGCTTTGTGAGGATATCCTTCTTCTCTCCCTGCTGAAATCCCCAGAATGAATCCTCCCATCATCTTGCCAAGATAAAGAGCAGCCAGCAGTTGTTGTGACTGTTGGTAACCGGCCTACTGGCTGTTTTGCAATAGCAGAGATTTGGGAGCTGCCTCGAAAAGGCCTCAATGTTCAGAGGGAGAAGAACAATAGGTTGGGATTAAGGAATGGAAGACGGAAGCTGAGTGCTGATCTCAGTGAATGACATTTTTCTTATAGGCATCGTTTTTCCCGGAGGATGTTGGCAGATCTGAACCTTTCTGCGTGTCAGCTAGTGCTCGCTGCAGCTTTCAGCGGCAGGAAGATGTGAAAATGTATGCGGTGGCTTTCTGTGGTGTGCAGTGATTAGAATGTAAATGGTGCTGAGCTCATACCTTCTCAGGTGCAGGGATGTGTTTTTCTGCGAGGAACAGCTGTTGGTAAATGACAGAGGAAGGCTGGGATGTCACTGAGGAGGAGGCTGAAGCAGTTGAACACACTGAACCGCTGCATGCCTCTAAGGTGTCCTTCAAGTTTTGGGGCAGGAACAGCAAGCAGGCACCCTGCAGAACACTGCAGGTCCTTCTGAGCAGCAGGGAGATCCAGAAAAAGGAAGCTTTAACTTCCTAACCTCCCCTTGCTCACCTCCCTTAGGATGCTGCTCGTACTCTGCAGCACTTCAAAGACTGTCCTTCTAAAACCCGCTCCTAAGAGCCAACCGCATCGCCCCTGATTGCTTTTAACTGTCTGCGTTGACAGTACTTCAGCTGATTCCTAGTTAGAGCACTCTTTCACGAGCCGAGTCAAACCTGTAACAACAGGAGAAGTCAGGGCCTGCCTTACATCTCAACACGAACGTTTTCACGCCAGTCTCTCGGCTCACCTGTCTCTGGTAGTTGGGGCTGAAGGCTTTTGGAGGGTGGCAGAGCAGTCTGTAGCCTGTCCGGCTCTGAAAACGTCTTGTCATCATAACAAGTAACTCGTGTTACCTCCTTATTAGAATGAAGGTGGTGAGATGCTGGTCTAACACGGACACGGTGCTGCAAAGGTAGATGCAGACCTCAAGAACCGCGTTGCTCCTGCTCTGCTGCAGGTGTTATGGACAAAGCACTTGACGTTCTGGACAGGCGAGCTGCAGGTTGTGGCCAACATCTACCTAGAGAGGGGAGAGAGCAGTGGGATGAATGGCTCGCAGAACGTGCTCGTGGCACTGAATAAGCGCAGCTTGCTGTGTTAACCCAGCCCTTTGGAGCTCCCTGTGATGAGCAGATACAGGAGCACCTCTCGCTTAACAAAGGCTCCACGTGATCTGAATTGTCACCCCATGGGAGGTACAGGACAATTCACCCCCCCGCTCCTTGGGACTGTTCCGGGCGGTTCGTGTGGGTTTCAGGTGTGAACCTAATTAGTCTCATTAGCCAGCACAGGGAGACTTGGCCCTCTTGAAGGAAAGGTTGTGGTGGCTTGGAGCAGTTTAGGCTCGATGCTGGTCCAAGCACCTGCCAGTTAGCCCAGGCTGACTTCTCAGCCTCTATCAGTCTGAATCAAACACGGGCGTGAGAGGCTTGCCATGTCTCTTCTGCTTCCAGAGCACGAACAGAAGCACTCTTACCCCACTGCCATGGAGTTTAGGGAAATCAAGCGTAGTCTCTGGTACCTGTACATAGGATAGAAATATGTTACAATACCAATCTGCTTTACCGCTTATTTCTAAAACATCGAGTTTTTCCTGTAAAGCTGGGAAAAGGCTGCCGCTTTAGATACGTATCCAGCAGGACTGTGAAGCGTGGAGGTTCTTCAGCTCCTTCCTGAGGACTCCAAGTGGCTCTGACTGTGGGCAAGGCAACGTGCTGCCACACCGCGCGTCCACAAAGGGGCACGCGTGAGCCGCCGTGCTCCGAGGAGGCCCCGCTCGCCTTGCAGGAGAGGCCTTGCTTGGCCAGAGGGCTTGTGCATCCTCCATCTTCAAAGGACTTCCCTAAATGTGCTGTATCTGTGAGCTCTGCTCTGTCGGATTTAAAATGGCAGGTCAAGACTTGCTGGGCTTCCCCGCGCGCTCACGTTACGGGGCCGCCTGTGTGCGTGTGGAGATGCGTTGGAGAAGCTGGCCTTGGTCAGACGGTGCCCCTGGGACACGGCAAATGCTATTAATGCGTGAGCTTGTGGTGTGTCTGCTTGCATAGAGAGTGCTGGAAACAACAAGCTTTGGAGAGAGACAAGGGCTGGGAAACGGCAGTGGAGAAAGTGTGCTGTTGCTACCCGGACTATCTAACCCATCCCTCCCTTTTCTCCAGGGACGGGGACCATTATGATGCTCTAAGAGACTGCTTGAAGGCCATATCCTTGAATCCATGCCACCTCAAGGCCCATTTCCGTCTCGCCCGCTGCCTCTTTGAACTCAAGTACGTGGCCGAAGCGCTGGAGTGTTTGGATGACTTTAAAGGGAAGTTCCCAGAACAAGCACACAGCAGTGCCTGCGACGCGCTGGACAGAGATATCAACGCGGCCCTGTTCTCCAAGAGCGATAACGGTGAGTGCCGCTGCTCGGCGTGGTGCTTCAAGGTTAGGGTGAGATCTAATGAACAAACAAGGAGTTTTCCTCCTTAAACTGCTCCTATGAAAAAAGCTCCAGCTTCTGAGGGAGATTGATTGTTGCTGTGCACAAAAACTGGCCTTGGCCTGTTCTTTCCTTGTGTCCGGGCCTGGTTTGGTCTTGAGTGAGAGCATGATGTAAGATAGCGCAATGTATCCAGGAGATAATGGGATGGAAGCTTGTGCCCTAAGCCCTGCTCCCTGATGAAATTGTTCTCTGAAAGTGATGCTGTTCTGGAGTGCTTTGTTCAGAACGTGTTCCTCCCCGAATTGTGATGAGGGAAATGCGTTGTTCTTCCAGCTGAAGACAAGAAAGGAGGCGGCCCCATCCGGCTGCGAGCCACGGGCCGCAAGGATTCCATCTCAGAGGATGAGATGGTGCTGAGGGAGCGCAGCTACGACTACAAATTCCGATATTGTGGCCACTGTAACACTACCACAGACATCAAAGAGGCCAATTTCTTTGGCAGGTATGTTGGCAGAGCATAATGGGGGTGCAGGACAGGAGTATGAGCAGCAGCAGAATGTTTCCATCTATCGGATAAAGCCTCACGTGTAGGCTCATGTGAGCGTTCACAAAGCGATGCTGACGCTGGTTTGCAGGGCTGAGAAGGATGATGGAAACCTTCATCCTTGTGTGGCTGCGTGAATAACGGGTTCGGTAGCAGATCCACAGAGGACCCAGTTGGGCTAACGTCTCCGAAAAGCCGTTTGGGATTGAAAACGTGAATTCTGGGGATGGAGGGAACTAACACAGAAAGCTTTATCTGGATCCGTAGGCGTAAGGATGGCAGCCTACTGATGATAGAAGCCATCTGAGGTTCTCGTGTCTGCTAGAGGCTGGCTTTGCTCTGAGCTGTGGTCTCCAGTCTCTGCTCCTCTCACCCTAGCAATGCACAGTACATAGTCAGCGGGTCGGATGACGGCTCCTTCTTCATCTGGGAGAAAGAAACCACCAACCTTGTGAGGGTGCTGCAGGGAGACGAGTCGATTGTGAATTGTCTCCAGCCTCATCCCAGTTACTGCTTCCTGGCCACCAGTGGCATCGACCCGGTCGTACGACTGTGGAATCCCAGGCCAGAGGTAAGAGCCGCAGTAAAAGACCGTCTTGGCGACGCGACGAGTACCGCAGACCTTTTTCCTGCTGGGACCTCTCGACGGTTGCAGCAGCTCTTTGTTCGAGCCCTGTCTTGCTGAGTTCTCTCCCTTCTTGTCTTGCAGAGCGAAACCCTCAATGGCCGCGTGGTTGTGGACATGGAAGGCGCTTCCCAAGCTAACCAGAGACGAATGAATGCGGACCCGCTGGAGGTGATGTTGCTGAACATGGGGTACCGGATTACAGGACTGACCAGTGGTGGGGCTGGAGGCTCAGACGATGAAGACAGCTCAGAGGGGCAAGTCCAGTGCCGGCCCAGCTAAAACAGAACTGCCTCTCCTTCCTCCAATTGTTTGGCTGAAAGGGAACCTAGTTTCCTTGGTCCTGAACTTTCTCTGATGAATGACTGCACTGTATCGCACTATGCACAGAGTAGGACAAGCTGGCAGGGGCAGGAGCGGCCGTTTCTTTAAACCATCACCACCACCTCCTCCTTCTCCCATCTCGCTACTGAGCAGCATGGCAGTGCGGGCTGGGGTTTGCCTTTAGTGGAATTTAGTCCCGACAGGGATCTTTGAGTTGTCTGCAAGCGGTGTAAGCTGGGGACTTTTTCCAGAGCTGCTGTATGACCTGGTACAGAGCGATGTTGCCTGCATTCGTGCATTTGTAGAGGGGATGTTAAATTCCTGAATAAAATACAAACCTAGGGCAGGGCTTACGGAATGAATTTACTGCAGTGATCTTGGTCTTGAAAGCCTGACTGCTCTTACGCTCCCAGACTGTCTAGAGGCCCCTGGCTTTGGGTTGTTGGCCATGAAACACCTGTTTTGTCCCATCGTTGCTTTCTTCTGGCTTCCATCTCTAACATATTGCCGTCAGATGTGGCTGTGTTGTATTAAGGACTGGATATTGCCTGCTTTTTCCCTGGGCATCTGTCTTAGTTGATGAATCAGTGAAGGCACCGAGTGCGTGCGGCTCGGCGGGGCAGGACGTGCGTGCCCAGCTCCGATGCTTTCTTCTACGGTCTGCGAACCTGCGGAGAAAGGTGGCGGCGATGGGAGCAGGTTTTCTCGGAGGCCTAGGACTCGCGTAGCTAAAGCTGCTGAGGAAAGGGGCTGGTGACAGCGCTCTTCCAGGGCTTCTCTCTCTATTGCCCAAAACGTGTGGCTCTACTCACCTTCTCTCCGTGTCACCTGTGCTAGAGCTGAGAACGTTGCCGTCGTGTGTTTGTCGCAACTCATGTTTTGAGCTTTTAGACAGCAGCTTTTTTTTTATGCAGCCAGCTGCTCTGTCTCGGCCGAGGCGGGCCCTTCCCACCTCGGTGTAACAGCTGATGGATTAGCGGTCCTCTCAGGAACCCTCCTTCCTCCTCCCATTCTCCACACCCTGACTCTGGCTGCGAAGCCGGGGCTATGCCTAGCAATGCAGCTCTGGACTTCCATTCCTTCCCCTCTCGTGTAACACGCAGCCCCGTTTTCCCCTCTTGCGGTTGCCAAACACTAAATACCGACTCGATCTTACCCAGCTGTGCTACAACCCGATCTGAAGAGGTTGTTTTTTTCTAGGACTATCAACTAAGACCAAAGAGCCCCTGGAGATCCTCACCGCTCTGCGCTGTCTCGTGTCTCTTACTGCCGAAGGTCTGAACACGCTAACCTTGGTCCCGGGGGTGAGATGCGTGTCTGGGAGCGTGCGCACGCGTGTGTGCTGCACTCGGGCTGTTCTTCCATGTGGTGCAATCCCTGGTCTTCCTGTTCCTGCTGGGGAAGGACGAGAGGCCTTCCTTTCCTCCTCCGGCTGCTTCTGGCTGCCAGGCGTTGATGAGAGAGACTGCACGGTGCTGGCTGATCAAGGTAACCGGCTTCCTCTCCCTTCCAGAACAGTCTTTGTGAGATGAGAGAGCCTTGTGCGAGAGGGAGAGAGGTCACGGAGTCTCGTGGCTGGCAGCGGCTCTCAAAGGATGCCGTTCCCTGCAGAGAGAGGCCCCCCCAGCTCCCTCCTTGCAGTCGCAGTGGAGCGAGCTGGGATCTCATCTCTGCCCTTCAAAGACGTCCGTCTGCTCTGTCACATGTGGCTGAAACCAAGCCGTAGCAAGCCCCGGTCGTGTGCGAGCGTGCCCCTTGCCACCAGAAACAACCAGCCACCCCGTGGTCCCATGGCAGGCTTCCCTTTTTCAGTTCACTCAGCCTCACCCTCCGTCTCCTGCTGAAGCAGAGCTCTCCCAGGACAGATAGCTGCTGGCACTTGGCTGCCGAGGGCACGGCTGCTTGTTTTCACGCAGTCCCAGCGCAGCAGATGCGACTGCTCGCTCAGTCGACCCGTTTGGTTGCCCACGTGCTCTCCCAACCCAAATCCACCTGGCACTCAGTGCTCTTCAAAACCCAGAGGTAACGGAAAATTCTCACTCGGGCGGCTTTCTGACGTGGTCTGGCCTTTTCTTTTTTGCTTCGGGCTTTCCTCCTAGATGCATCCTCAGCCCCCTTCCTCCCACTCAAACTCTTTTTTTTCAGCTTTCAGTAGTCAGTGTCTGCAGACTTTGATTTTGAAGCCGAGATGGAAAGCTTGGAAGAGAACAGACCTGTCCCTACCCGTTCACCTTTTGCTGTGGCAGCTATTTTTTGTTGTTTTTACCGTTGTGAGACAGTGCAGCTCTTTTACCTGCCGGTTGCAGTGTGAAAGCTACAAGATTCCCTGCCTCTGCAGTGGATTGCTTTTTTTTTTTTTTAATGGCTGCTTTGATTAAAAAGATAAATAATAAAGGGAGAGAAGGGGAGAGAAAAAATCTTTCCGCCTCTAGCCCCTTTTCCCCTCGTCGCGGGCAGATTGCCTGCTTTGGCGCTTGTTAATGAGGAATTTGTATTTATTGGTGAAGGAAAAAACATGCTGGGGAAGTAGGGAGAAGATGTTGCTTTATTGACCTCTGCCGTTTACTCCGACCCCCCTCTTCGGGAAAGCTTCTTCCTGCTCTTTCTGGTTAACTCTTTCCAGCCTGGGATGTGCAGGGATGCCTCCTTTATTTTTGTATTCTAGCCATGGGCTCTCCGTTAGGAGACTCTAGGATTCTTAGCGTTGCGACGACCGTTATTAATTCTAGCCTTTTCGAGTACTAAAGATGATCATCTCGTAAACTTTGCCCCTGCAAGTCGTAGAGGTAACACGCAAGCCTTACTGCCCTCGTTAGAAGGAGCAGAAAACTTGTTTCTGTGGTCCCTGGAAGAGAAGGAGTTAAGCAATTAAACAATTCTTTGTTCTAGATCTTTCTCGGTGTCGTTTTGTTTGGGGGGTTGTTGTGGCTTTGTTCCACTTCCCTCCTCCGTGGAGGTGGACGTGGCTGGGTGGAGGGTGGCCCGCTTGGGCTGGACGTTGGCCGTTCACCGGTGCTGCCCCCGTAAAATCGAGCGGGAAGGGGGCTGGGGAGCCTGGAACACGGCGTGTGGGCTCGTGGCTGCGGGGTTGGTGCTGACGTTAGCTTCTTATCCAGGTGTGGGGACCGGGGTCCGGCTGCGTTGGGGAGCAGAGCCCACCTCTGGCTCGGTTTAGAGCTAACGCTGCGGATGTCGGGGTGAGGATGAGAAGGGCTGCCTGGGGAAAAGAGGTGATGCACACGCCTTACGGAAAGATTAACGGTCGTACGATGGAGTTACGTGCTCTGAATCGTGTTATGTCGGGGTAGGGGGTAAAACTGACAAAATCTTCGAGTCCCTGCTTAATCCGAGAGTTAGAGGTGAACAGGGCGGCAAAAAGCTGAGTAGGGAAAATAGCCCATCCGTCCTTTTAGCTCTTCTTGAATAGCCTCTTGCCCTGAGAAGCAAAACCCTGGTCACTTAGGCTGTGGGGCAGACCCAGAGCCACCTTCCTGAGCTTCTTACTGAGTGTTCCTGAGCGTTTATTGCCTGGAAGTCTCGCACGAGCGTGGTGTGTTGGACATCACCATTCAGGCCCAGAGGTGAACCCTTGCTAGAGGACACGACAAACTCACTTTCTCCTTCGGGCTCCTGCTGCAAAACCTCCCAAACGCTTTCCTGCCCTCCGAGCTGTGCAGAGCTGGGCCGTGGGTTAGGAAAGCAGCCCGTTATTTTCAGAATCTGTTTCAACTCTTCTCTGAGAAATCCCTGTTAGACACCTTTCTGCTGCAGGCCTTTTGAGGCCACTTCATTTCAGATCCTGTCTGATCCAAATTACCGCTTTCAAAGGCAGCTCCGCTCCAACAAAGCAATGTGCATCCACAGCTGGAATTGGCAATCAGCTAATTAGGTCAGCTCTTGGGCTGAAGGGTTGGACAAAGAGGAAGCATGGCAAGGGGAGCCGAGTGGTTGAATCGTGGGTGGAAACGGCTAGAAGGACCTTGAAAAATTAGTTTTATTTGGAACTTGAGTTAGAAAATTGGATTGAGGAGGGGGGAGAGGAGCAATCTGCCCAGGGAAGCGGGGAGAGGAGCACCGGCAGCCCTAGGGATGAGCTCGCTTCTCTCTGCAGTGCCAGGAATGAGGCTGCAAAGGGCTCAAGATGGCTCCCATCTCCCAGCAAAATGGGAGCAGGATGTCAGGAAGCTGCCTGCTGCTGCAGAGAGGAATTCAGCCCTCCGCGTGTTGTGCTCCTTGTGGCTTGTTCAGGCCTTGCTGCTGCAGGAGACGACACTGCTGGGAAACCCCTCCGGCACCGGCAAGGAGGAAAGGTGGGCCTTTTTTTGTGTGGATTGCGCTGCTGAGAAATCGTCGCGACCTGCGCTTGGCTCTTAGAGCTCTTCCACCTTGTGCCCCGTGTCCCCGAGAAACTGCTGGCTTTCCCTTTAAACAACATAAAAGTTGCCCTGTGGCTGCGTCAGGTGGAGAGGGAGAGAGAAGGAAATGCAGCCTTCGAGCAGCGGGGAGGTAGAAAAGACCTGAAGGTGAAAGCTGAGGGGCGAGATGGCTTAAGGGCACGCTTTCGGGGTGGGTGGCTGAGCCTGCGTATGTTCTTGCGCTGGTGAGTAGCACCATCATCAATACAGATGAGAGTGACGTTTCTGGTTCACGCTGAGCGATTAGAGGCTGTCAGACTGCAGCAGGCACAGACCACGGGAGAGGAGCAACAAAAACGCGCAGCCACCCGCCCCAGCATCACCTCCGGGGCGGAGGAAGGACGCCGTGGTGTCCTCCATCAGCCTGTGCCTCGGTGACGCTCTCGGCCGGCTCCCGCTCGCTGCCACCACCGCGGTTGTCAATGTCAGAAGGGGGAGGGGACCTCTTCCTCGAGTGGTTTGGTCCTGGCAGTCCCTGTAATGTTGGAGCTGTCACAACAGGGAAAGGTTCCCAAGGAAGCTGCTTACCGAACGAGAGCTGGCTGGGTGCCTGCTTCTTTCAGGCTCAGAGATGAGCCGGGGTAGAAAGGGGAGGTGACCGAATCCCTTCCAGCCTGAGCTCCGGCAGCGGGGCCGTGCGCTTGGGCTAAACCCAAACTGGTGTGGGGTCCTGGCTGCTCCTTCCCAGGCTCTCCTCACCGAGAGGCTCCGTGCCTCCAGGCTACGAGGCCACGCTGGCCCCCGCAGGCATCGTCCCGAGGACGCTTTTGGCCGAGGGGAGGTAGAGCTGCTCCCTCGCTGACAACAGGAGAGCGGAGCCGGTGGTGGCAAGTCGCTGGCAGAAACGGGAGCGAAACCTTTTGTTTCTCGTCAAATGAGAGACTGCAAAAACAATGATGGCAGCGTTCCTGCTCCCTACGTTTAATCCAGTATTGTAGTCAGGCAAGATAGCTGCAATAAAACACCCGGCCGTTAATTTTATGCATGGGAAACTTCTTACCTGCTCTCCCCCTGCACACGCCCCCCTCCCCCCCGTACCTCTGGTTTCTTTTCCAACTGCAGCTATTTCTCCCTGCTGACTTCAGGTGTTTTGTATTCTGCTTAGATCAATAGCAGAACAACAGCAGCCTTCCAGTTGTCACTAGGAAGACCCTGCTGTCAGCTACAGCTCACCCGTTCTCTGCCAGTGCGCTACGAGGGCTGGAGAGCCCTTCTGCCTGCCTGACAACCACACAGAAAGCTGTGCAGTACAGGAGCGCCGTATTGATTTTTAAATCCAGCCTGGGGAAAAATGGTGTTCTGTGCTCCAGCACTTGGGTTTGGCCGCCTGCATTTGGTTTTAAGAGGCAATAAACCAGGCTGTCTGAGATGCCCCCTGCCCGGGCGGGAGGGGAGGCCGTGTGGTGGCACTGCGGGGACGTGTGTCCTGCAGAGGCTGTCAGCGCCGTCCCTGCCGTGTGGCTTTGCCAAGGGAACTGGTCCCCGGTGATACGCTGCTTAGCAGCCTTTGAGACACGAGCAGGAAGAGCAAATCCATTGCCTAATCTGAAAAACGTGCCAGGACCCCGTTAGCTGATGTGAACACTGGGCTCTGTTCGTGTATTTCAACAATCTCTGGTACTTATGTTAGCTTGGAGCAAATCAATGCAAATATTTTTCTTCATAGAACAAAAAGCGTTCACTGGAACACATACAACCTCTGTATCTTCTACCCAAAGTGCCAAAATAGGAAGCATTTTAGAAACCAAAGCACCGGGCACGGCTTTTCTCTCGAGTGTCTGTTTTATTTTATTTTTTTCCTTTGCTTTCCCTCTTTTTTTGGAACTGGACTGTTTTGTGAATCCCTTCACCGTCGGATTACAAGGAGCACAGGCTCAGGCTCTTGATCAGCTCTGACGCAGTGACAGGTCATGCTGAGCCGATGCCTGCACTGCAGCTTGACTTGAGCTGCTCCCTGTGAGTGCCTGGGTGGGTGGCTCTGCCTCAGCCCTGACGCCTCTGCAGCTGCCCTCCCTCTCGGAGGGATCTGTTCCAAAACGTGGTCTAGACTAGGAGGTAGGGTGGGATGGTAGATGAGCCGAGGGCTTTGTAGAGGCGAGGAAATGTAGACTGCAGCGCAATACTAAGCTAGTTGAATTGAAGCTTGAGTACTCATATGACAAGTTAGCATGTATGGAGGACAAGTAGGCTGTCTGAACTAGACTGTTAGCCAATGCTTTCTACTGCCGTACTGGCAAATCCAAACTGGGTCCCCTCTGATGTGGCTGTTCTGTGGGCAGAGGCTCCTGACATCCTGGGCTTTCAAGCTGGAAGCTTCGTTAGTCTATAATGTAATGAGTGTGTAAGCACTGCGCTGTCCCCGGAGTGCTGCTCTTGGGGACAGTGCTGACAAATGTGGAAGGCTGGCCTGAGCTTATTGAGCTGATGGAAAGCAGAACGCAGGAGGTAGAGATGAGAAAAGTCTTAGAAGGAGAGGGTTTAGGAGACAAAATGGGGCCGTTATGTGAAAGCTGTAACTTTGTGACACTGTTGGGAACGTGGCTCTCATCCTAACAGGGTTTGCTTGTGGATAACAAAAGCCAGCTCCTTGTGTGAGCACAGTGCTCGGCTCTGCCTCGCCTCTGTGGTATGACAGAGCTAAGATGGAGGAGCCACGTGCTGGCAGGGGTAAGCTGGAAGAGCTTTGTGAGCAACCCCACAGCGTTGTGCTGTCCAACATCACAGACTGCGCTGGCAGGAAACCTCTGCTAACTGTGGGCCTTGGAAATTCAGCTCAAGATCTCAATGCAAGGAGGACATGAGTAGCTTCCACAAGAAACACAGAAGGATTTGAAGAGGAGAGCGGGGTCCGGACGCTTGGCAGCTCTCCTGTGCCCGCTAGGCACAGCACCCCTGTACTGGCTGCCTCAGTTTGGTGCAGGTGATGTCGTCCCTGTTCCTTCCCCTAGTTCAGTGACTTGTCACTCTGTATTTTGCTGAGCGTGCTGTGGGGGTGGAAATCTGGAATAAACGCATTTTTTCTTCAGCTTCCTTGTGTAGTTTGAGTTAAACTTCCTAATAAAGCAATTGCTATTTTTCTAAGCCGATTCTCCAGGTGTAAGTGCTGTTCCTCCCCCTGTCCTCCCTCTACTTCCTCCTGTCCAGGGGGGTCGGGGGGTGCTGCTTTTCCCCTGGGGACGTGGGGGGGGGGGGGGGCCAATGTCCTTACACCATTGGCACCCACACCCAGGGGGCAGCCCCCTGTCCCTGGGTGTGGGTGCCAAAGGTGTAGGCCTGAGGGGCTGCTTCAGAGCACGAAGCCCGCTGTGAAACGGAGCCGTGGCTGCGGGGGGCGTTGAGCCCCCGCTCCTGAGTTTGGGGGCGTCCCCTGGTGGTGGGGGGGGGTGGTCCCCGACCCCTGCGGGCACCAGGCCTCTCCCACTTCCTGGTTACCGGCCGTACCCGGAAGCGGCCTGGCGGTTTCCAGGAAGTGACGCCATGACGCGGCGGCCGTACGGGGCGGGCGATGGCGGAAGCGGAGGCCAAGATGAAGCAGTTCCATGGCGCCGGGGGGGCCGGGCTGGACGCCGAGCGCGGTCGCTTCCCGTACTGCGTCGTGTGGACCCCGATCCCCGTGCTGACGTGAGGCCGGGGGCCCGGGGCTCGGCGGGGCCGGGGGCCCGGGGCTCGGCGGGGCCGGGGGCCCGGCTGCCCGAGCACCTCGGGGGCTGTACGGGGAAGGCTTTGCCGGTTTGTCCCCGCAGGAAGAAGGAAACCGGCTCAGCCTCGGGGGGTTTCGCGGCTGGGGAGCGAAGGGTTTGGCCGCGGGGGGCTCACACCGCCGCTTGCCCCCGGGGAGCTTCTCTGCTTCGCTTCTCGTGTTGCCTTCCCAGTGGTGCCGGCCGGGTGTGGGCAGGCTTCAAGGAGAGCTTCGGTGTTGTTTTTTTTTCTCCAGTCGTGGGAAAGTAGAAAGCCCTAAACATGTGGCTTTGAGGGGGGGCTGAGAGCACGGAGGGTTATTTTCATACCTTCCTCATCCCCTCCAATTAGAGTCGGGTGTTAATGTTTACCGAGCCAGGGCTGAAAGTCAGGTGGAAGACGTGGCACGGTCTGTGCCGGCGCTGGGAACGGCGCCGTGCCTCTCCTCAGCCTGGAGAAGACTTCCCTGTTCTGCCCCACGTGCACCAACCTGCCCTGATTTTAATCTTTTCTTTTTCACACGGCTTAACTTTCCATCCTCGGAGCATTTCCCAAAGCTTTCAACCTCCTCGTCTCCCCCCTGGACTGCTGAGGAGAGCTGTCCTGCCGGCGTTAGTGGACCTCCCTGTTTGTTTGTGGGCTCATCCCCCAGCGAGCGGTGGCATCTTCCTGTTGATTCTGTTCTGCAGCGGAAATTTCAGCATTGTTACTTGGCAAAATCTCTCGCTAGATTGCATAATTGCCCCAATTTTCTTCCTCTGACATTTCCTGTCATCCCTGGCTTTGGAGGCTTGAAAGCTAGTCAGCGTCGGGGGGGAGAATTAAGGAGAGGAAGAAACGTTTACGCCTTTGAAGGCGGCGAAGCTGTGACAAGGCTGCGTTCAGCTGCACCTCCTGGCTGATAAAACACGGCTCTGTGCAGACAGCGAAGCAGTTTATCTCCTCAGCTCCACTTGCCGGTGTGTTTGGCTCATCTGCTCGTTTTAGGATCTCTCTAATTGAGCTGTGGCTCCTGAATCTTGTTTAACCTTGCTGGAATGGCATCTGAAATATTAGTTGCTGGGCACAGTGGGGAGGGGAGGGAGAAATCGGAGAGAGGGCAACAAACCTGAGAGTGCCGGGGGATGAAGGCGAGCGCTGGTGCTTGGCCTGAAATGCTTCATAGGGATCGTGGGGGATCCGAGGGGGAGATAAAGAGCTGCAGCTCTCCGGAGCTGCAAATATCAAGGGAGGAGAAGGACGAGTCTTTGAAACAAGGAGATCATTTAGGGAAGGAGTGCTCTTCCCACAGCCAGCAGCCCCACTTTCCACCTGAGGTGCCAAAATCTAGTTGCAGTGCGAATGGGGAGATGGGCAGGGTGACCTGTTTTTTCCCAGTCGTTGAAGTGGGAAGTCCAGCTTGATCTCATGACTGTTTCTTCCGGATCTAAGCTTTTTTTTTACTCGGAATCACAAATGGGGTTGTTTGGGAGCCTGGGGGTAACTGCAGCCACTCGAAAACTTGAAAAGTGCCTCAAAAAAAAAAAACCCTTGGAAAGTGAAAACTTGAAGCCTGCGGATGAGCTGACTCTAGATCAGCTCATCAGGGGAGCACAGCTCTGGGTGTTTTCCCTTTCCAGCTCAAAAAAAAAGCTTTTGCTTTTTTCCTTTTCTCTTTTCACCTCCCGCAATAACCCTGCCTGCCCGTGCTGTGCCGTTCGTTGTGCTCCCGCAGGCTCCCCGCAGCATGCTGCACGCTCTGGGCGCGATCGGGGGGCAAATATCTCAGTCTGACGCTTCGCTTCGTTGCCTCACAGATGGCTCTTCCCTATCATCGGCCACATGGGCATCTGCACGTCGACCGGAGTCATCCGGGACTTCGCGGGGCCGTACTTTGTCTCGGTAAGTAGGTAACAGATCCGGGTCCTTAAGGCAAATCCTGTGCTTGGTCTGAGTTCACCTCTGCTGGTGGCTGCTGAGCCACCCCCTGTCTTTTGCAGCTCCGAGTTGTGCAAATCAATGGCTTCAGACGTTTCTGAGACCACGGCTCTGTGCCGTTACTCTGGAGATTGCTGCCAGTGCACACCAGCATCTGGGGGGGTGATAAATAGAGGCTAGCTTGGTTTGGTGAGCAGGAGGTGAAGAATCCAGTGGTCCGTGCTCTTAATGGGGAGTTTTGGACCTCAATTCTTTGCAATAACCCCAATTTCAGAAGCTGTTTTCGAACTTCCTCAGCGTGCCTGCTGCTGTCAAGGTGCGTGGCATCAGGCGTGTGACCATCGGCGTTATAGCCTGCTGGATTCTGAAAGTAAGGGACTTTTAGGTGGGATAATCAATGCTCCTTAAAGATTAGGACGCTTACAACTTAGAGTTAGCAAGGCATTAACAGTTTAAAGGGAGAGAGCACGGTACGTACACCACCTCGTCAGGTAATGTCCCTGTGTATAGAGCGTGAACTCATGAATATTGCGCGGGGTTATCCTCACGAGACACATTTTTCTGTTTCATTTCTAGGAAGACAACATGGCGTTTGGGAAGCCAGTGAAGTAAGTGCTCCTGTTACTTTTTATTCAGCTACCCAGCTGACCGGCACATGTCCTTCAATTCGCGGAGGCAGCCAGGCCATAATGCTGCTCTTCTCGGTGTTCACCTAACCTAATTCAAGTGGACGGCTGCTGTGTTTTTGCTTTTCAAGAAACCACGTTAAGTTCAATCTTTTTAGAAGCGTGGCAGCAGAATAATGGCATTAGGAACTAGAGCTGTACGAGGCCCTTAAAAGAAAAAAAAAAGACCCAAACATTTTAAGGTAATGTGAGCAACAAGTGCTCCAAGTACGTGGTGCCTGTGCTAATGAACTGTCATCGCTCCCGTCTTGTTAATGATGTTCTGGGGTAGGTTCCTGGGCTTTGTGCGTCTGTCAGATCACGTTTACATTTTAAATAGCCTCGAGGTTTCATCTCGCGGCACATGAAAGCAGTTCAGAGGGGCCTGTACCCCTGAGGCCTGCTGTTTCTCTGTCTGGAGTGCCCCAGGGCTGAGGGTGCTGAGTTTCTGCTGCCCTCCGCAGCATGTGCTCGTCTCGAAGGCTGCCGTTCCTCGGGCTCCAGAGGCAGCCTTTTTCCTAAGTCCTTTAAGCAGCTTCCTGCTGGAAAGAAGAGCACAAAGTTGCAGGGGAGCAGCAGCAGCAGAGCCAAGGGATCACGGAAGGGATCTGTTCTTTTGCAGGTACTGGAAGCTGGATCCTGGCAAAGTGTACTCCTCCAACCCCAACACGTGGGACACGGCTGTGCACGATGCCTCGGAGGAGTACAAGCACCGAATGGTACGGCTGCGGTGCCCGGGTCCCGTCTGGAGCGAAACCTCCCCGGGGTCGGGGTCCTTGCTCCAGGAGTGGGACCCGTGGGCCTGCACCAGCAGGATTTCGAACGCTCTGCTTCTTCTTCTTCTGTTCCAGCACAACCTTTGCTGTGATAACTGCCACTCTCACGTGGCTCTGGCCTTGAACTTGATGAGATACGACAACAGCACCTCCTGGAACATGGTCAAGCTCTGCTTCTTCTCCCTCCTGTACGGGAAGTACGTCAGGTGAGCTGAGAGCAGTCTAGATCCAGCAGGCAGAGGGGCTCTGTTTCTTTTGCTCTTCCCATCCCTCCTGAGCTTCAGCCTCTTGGAAGAGGGAGGAACGTTTCTCCCCCACGACACGCTGGGGAGCGTTGCTGGTAGGTGGTGCTGTCACTGCCTGTTAAGCAAAGAACCAAGAGCTGGGTTGCACTGGGTGCTGCTCCCGAGATGCTGTCTCTAGCAGCTAATTTAGGGTGCCAGGAATTTGGGAAGTGCTGGCTAGAGCAAAGACTGCTGTCTGTGTTGTCTTTTGGCTGGGTGAGGTCAGAACAGAAGGTCACAGAGTGGCTCCTCTCCAAGGATTGCTGGTTTCTCTTCCCTCTCTTCACTCTTGTTTACACTAAAACTAGCCTGATGTCCGACTGGCGTGGTGCTTCCAGCTTGAGTGGAGAGGGAAACCCTGAGCTTTCCTTATTAAAGAGCTCTTAATCTCCACGTCATCTCCTTGGGCCTGGAGAGGAGATTCTGCGAGGACAGCCCTGCACAAAGGTTTCGCGTTGCTTCCTTCTGCTGGGTCTGGCCTCTTCTGGAAGAGCTCTCCCAGCTTCCTTGCAAGCGTGCTCCTCGCTGCGTTGGGTAAATACACCAGCAGCCTGAACGCTGAGGCTGAGCGAAACGGGGTTTCATTGTTTGTCTGTGGAGATATGAAACATGCCAAAGTCATAGACTTTGACCTGGATTTGAGCTGGGAGGCGAGTCCAGCCCCGTTGCTCATGGTGTCGTTATTTGTGGACCTGATTTAATCTCGATTTTTTAACGCGTACTGCGCCTCCGGGACACAGCAGTACTCCGTGTTTCTCCACTTACCGTCACTTCCTTCTCTCCCTCCTGTCTTCCTCTGCTGGCTTCTTATATTTAAACCCTCTCCCTGTTGTTTTTTTTTCCCCGTCTTGCAGCGTAGGGGGATTTGTGAAGACCTGGCTTCCCTTTGTCCTCTTCCTGGGGGTGATCCTGACGGTCGTTCTGACGCTTCACCTGCGGTGATGACAGCTGTGACCTCCCCGTTCTGTGGGCGCACGAAGGAAGAAACTGTGACTGCTTGACCCGGCGAGGCGGAGGCAGGGGACTCCGGGAGGCGTTTTCTGGGGAAGGTGGCAACTCCACTCCATCGTAACAGCTCATCTTTGTTTCCCGGGACTGGCTTCTTACCCTTCTGTTTCTGTTCTGTCGATGGTGTCTCCCAACGTCAGGGGTCCCGAAGCCTCCTGATCCCTCCCTGAATAAGCTCCCTCTCTGCAGTTTGCTAGGTAGAAATGCCATCAGGAAAGGAGAGGCGTGGGCACCTTTGCTTTCCGTGCGAGGTAGAGCTGCAAGGCAAACCCTGCCTCCTGTAGCAGGCAGCTACACCTCGTAAGGTTCCCTCCGATCACCTCCTTCCTTCCTCTTGGCAGACTTCATCACGTGCTTCCTGGGGTTTCCAGTCCCCAAGGGGGGGTTGTTTCCCTGTCGCACGACTCTCCTGTAGCTCACACGTTTGGAAGTGGAGGTGTGGGGCTCCTCCTGGGGGTCAGCGCTGGCTGACCGTCTCCCCAGTAGTGCCAGGAAGGTGTTGACGGCGCAGGACTCCTCTGAGGAGACACACAGAGGAACGCTCCGCGGCGGGGCAGATTCGTCTGGTCCTGCTGGTGAGCCCAGAAAAGCAGGAAAGTAGATCGACAGGCTTGGGGATGGCTCGTGGCAGTCTGCACACTTTCAAGAGCATGTCGCGGAGTTGGGAGTCTGCTGCCAAATCCCTTTTAGCTTGTGCCAGAGAAAATCTAGCTTCCCCGCTTCTCAAATCGTCGTTACACTTCTCCCAAGCTGCTTAGCTTTCCTTTGATCCCGAGCTCTTTGCATGTCACAGAAATCACGCCTGCAGAGGTACTTGCTCCCGGGACAGAAGGCTTTGGGGTGGCGAAAGCATCCGCGCCTTGCAGAGCAGTGCCCGAGTCCTGAGCTCAGTGGGGCCAGCGGAGAATTAAAGAGGTGGAGGCACTGGGAGGCAGACGTGCTCTGCTTGGGCTTTGCAGGAGCAAACAGGGCACTGCTGTCTTGTGGCTGGTTCCGGGGTGCTGGATGGGAAGTTCTGGCGTGTTCTGAAGAGCACACCTGGGGTAAAAGCACTTGGAATGTGAAAAACGCCGGTCCGATGGCCCTTCGGAGCCCTGGAGCAGGCAGAATGGCTCCTAGAGGGATGTCAGGTCCCCGTTTGCTTTCTGGGGTGCTCTTAGCCAGGCGGCTTTCAGGTGTCGTGAAGGGCTGTGCGCCATTAAGCAGATCCCCTCTGATTGCAGAGGAAGGGTTAGCTTTTCCACTCCTGCCTTGAAAGGCCAGCTCTTCACTCCGCTACCTGATGGATTTCAGCCTCAAGGAGTGCTCGTGGCCAGCAAGAAAGCTCTTTGTGTCTGCCTGCCATCCCTGTGGCTTCCTCTGATGTGGAAGCCCTTTCGGTCACCCTGCTGGCTCTGGAGGCCGTCCCTTTGTGCCTCCCCGTCTGCTTCCACCCCCCTGACCCTCCTAGCTCTGTAGGGGGGCCTGGGGGCTCCTCTTGGGCTTCTCAAATTCTGCATTTCCTCCTCGGTCACATTTAAATAGCCCCTTAAACCTCTCCGTTCTCCCTAGTTGTCCTTGTCATCTGGTGCTGGCCTGTCCGGGGTGGGAGCACCTCGCTGCCCTTCCCCACGTACCTGCAGCTGAAGCAGTCGGCGTCTCCTGTGTGCAGTCCTTTCAGCCTGAGCGGGGAGCAGCTGCAGGGTGCTGAGGCCGATCAGACAGCCAAAACCTCGATCAAAGAGAACCTTACAGGGAAAAGATGGAATCTCCCGGAGCTGCCCTGCGTCGCTGCGGTCGCCGCGCGGCGGGGTGGCTGGCTGCCGTGCCCTAGGACAAGCCAGTGGAACAGGAGAGATGAGTGCTTTGCCCCAGTTTTTAATTTTAGCGTGATTCCTCAGAGTGTCCTGCCAAGGATGCGCCAGGAGCCCCTGGCCCCAGGGCTGAAGCCAACCTGTCTTACGCAGTAGCAATAACCTAGAGACCCTTAGGGCTGTCTCACACGTTGATGCAGTGTTTTCGCGATAAGCTGTACAAGCGGTGCCAAAGCTGAGACCTCGAGGTGTCAGGGGAGGCCGGGAGTGGGGCTGCTGGCCGCGATCCCTGCTCCTGGGACTTCGGAAAATGCCGAGTGCCATTCCCCACCGTGAAAATCCTTCTTGTTTGCTCCCTGCGCTTTTTGTTTTTTATTTTTTTTAACCAGATCTGGGTTTTGAACGGAAGCTCTTACCCTGCAAATGAGCCCTGCAGGACCTCAGGCTGCGGAGCTGCTTCCCCTGCGCCTCGACCGCCGGCAGGGCAGGAGGGCTCCGCGCGTCCGCAGGGAGCACGGGCGGCTCGACAGCAAGGTCTGCAGCAGAGGTAGCACAGAGCCAGCCCCAGCGGCCTTGCTGCCCCCCCGGAGCTCCCTGTGGCTGCAGGATGGTTCCTGCAGAGAGGCTGGACGTGGGCTGGGCAGATTTACTGCTTCACCACGCCGCCGGGGCTGCGGGAGCGCGGAGAGCCGGGCGATGCGTGGGGAGCGGGCTGTTTGCTGTGGCTGGGAGGTGGGTGGGTGAGGAACGTGCTTTCCTTGCAGCATCCTTCATCTCACTGCCGGCTCCTTCCCAGCGCCTTGCCCGCAGCCTCATCAAGGTTCCCCCCGTCCCTTTCCTCCCCGATGCTGCTTTTATGGTCGCCTCCTTTCTCCTCTGCACGTGCTTGTGCTGCAGAGCTCCGTGGCTCTGCCGCCGCTCTTCGGCGAGGGCCAGCCCTCCGTACCCTCTTCCTTTGTTCTCTTGATCTCTGTGGGGCGCTGGATTACTTTGTAAATATTTAAACTCTGCTTCTGTGGTTTCATAATCCTGACGGTAGGGGAAATAAACTTATTTCTGTGGATGTCTCCAGGTGCCTCTCTTATTGTCAAGACTTTTTCTCCTTCAGAAGCCGGCTCGCTCTCCCCCCGGCCGGCTGAGCTGCAGCCTCCTGCCTGCAGGCAGCGCGAGGAGCTGGCCCTCGAAGGCCCCTACGCCTTTTTATTTTACACACCTGCCCTTGCTGCGTGGCAGAAGTCACGGTCCTGTTTTCGGAGCTGCTGTCGGGAGAAAAGGGGGGAGGGATGGCGCTGGGAGCCGCTTGCTGCAGAGCTGGAAGCCTTTGCTGCAGTGCAGGCAGACCCCGCGCCGTGCCAGAGCTTTAATGCCAGGTCTCCAAGAGCCAGGGCCCTTCTGCGGGCCTTTGTTTCGGGGAAAGGTTTTAGGGGAAGGGTCCGTGCCCGCTCCTGCCTCGTGCTGGGCTCGTCCCTAACCCCCTGCCAGCTCAGCAGAGCCCTGCGTGGCCCCGACCGGGCAGAGAGCCGAGAATTTGGGGAGGAGGATGCCATTTGATAACCCCCCCTTGTAGGTTTATCTCGTTTAGCTGCGAGCAGCTTCCCTGCATGCAGCCTGAGGGCTTGGCATCCCCCTTTTCTCAGTGTCTGGGGGGTTCTCGCCCCCCAGCTCCTCAAAGCTCGGAGCCCCTGCGGCTTCCCTCACACCGGGTGCTGGCCCCGGGGCTGTGGGGTGCTGAGGGCAGAGGGAGGGCAAGGAGCCGGCCTCATCCTGCCCTCCCAGCAGGGGATGGGGATGGCGGTGAGGGAGCTGGGCCCCAGCACGCTCCGAGGAGCGCTAACAGCAGCTGCTCCCCCCTTACACCTAACACCTAGAGCCCGAAGCTGGGCGGTGGGGGAAGCAGAAAAGCCTTAAAATTCAGGAAAATTCAGCTGTCTGCCTTAAAATGTGGCCGGGGGCTTTACCAGCGCGGCCATTTTGTCCTCTCCTCCACACAAGCTCGGCCCCTGCCTCCCCTGGGGCTGCGAAGCCTCCAGCCAAGGTTTTATCACGGGAGCTCGAGGCGAGGAGCCCAAGACCCCTGCCGTGGCTCTGCCCTGGGTGCAGGGCTGGGTCTGGCTCAGCACCCCGGCAGGTTAGCCCCCCGGGGCCTCCCTTATTGTGCTCAGCCCCCCCAAAATCTGTTTCGTTCCTCAGCAAAAGGGGAGCAGGCCCAGCGCAGGGTCCCCCCCCTTACTTGTCCCCAACTGGAGCTGATGGTGGGACCCCCGCGACGTCCCTGCTCTACTGCATGGGTAAAAAACTTAAAAATTAATTAAAATCCCCCGGCTCCGGGGTGCTTGGCTCCAACCCTGTGTCCCCACTGTCACTGTGTCCCCATCCTGCTGCGCTCCCCACGGCGCTCAGCCCCACAGCTGCCTTAAAACCCCTGATTTCCCCCCTCCTGAGGCTGGGGGTCCCATGGGGGGCTGCCCCGTGCCCTCGAGGAGCCACCAACCCACCGGCTCTGCCCCTGCTCCTGCCTCAGTTTACCCCCAGGAGCACTGGGCTCACCCGCACACCCGAGGAACGGGTCCGGGGCTGGGCGCGGGGTGGGATCCTGCCCACGCGTTCCCGGAGCAGAAATGAGGCAGAACTTGTTCTGGGTGCCTGCGGGGCTGCTGCCAGCACCCAGCACCCAGCGCCCAGCACCCAGAGGAGCTGCTCCTGTGCTGGGTGCCCCCCCGCAGCCCCTCCGTGGGTGACCGTGGGGACCTCAGGGCAAAATCCTGTGTGGGTGCTGGGCCCTTGGGAAGGGCTTCGGGAGGCAGACCCAGAAAATTCGTCGCCCCCCCCCCCAGCAGGATCGGCACCCAAATCCTTCCCCGTCCCTTTCCTAGGCGGCCCCGGCACTTCCCCAGCAGGGTTTGGTGCTGGGGAGGGTCTTGAGCTGGGGGGGCTCATGGAGGGGGCTCGGTGCCAGCCTGGGTGACCCGGTGCTGAGCCCCCAGCCCTGAGCACCCCCCTTGGGGACACACGTGTGGCCTGAGCGTGTGACATTGCCACCACCGAGCCCCAGCAGGGACCAGCTGCGTTTTCGGAGCATCCCCAGCACCATCATGCTCAGCGAGGGGGGGACACGGGGAGGGTGCCCAGCCTCAATGTCTGCGCTGAGCACCCCATGGGGGGGAGGACGGCAGACAGACAGACACAGACAGACAGGCAGGGCCGTCGCTAGAGCCCCATTTCCTTAGAAACCACACTAAAAATAAGTTCGGCACCGCCAGATGTGAGCGGCCTGGTCCTGCGCGGGGCTGAGCACGGGGGGGGGTTTTGTCCTGGGTGGGAGCATCAAAGGTGTGCCAAGGGGGGGGCTGCAGGCTGGGGGTGCCCATGGGGTGGGGGAGCCCTATAGGATTTTGGGGGGTCTGCAGCACCCCTGGGACCCCAAAGTGCCCCACGCTGGGTTTTGGGGTGCTGCAGGGCACTGCGGGGAAGGAGGACCTGACACCAGTCCCCCCAGTTCCTCCCAGTTCCCCCCAGTACAGCCCAAGGTGGGGCCAGGTAAGGCTCCCTGGGTGGGTGGGGGGGGGGCCTCATCCTTCCCCATTCTCACCCCCGGGTGGGGAAGGGTCCTCCTGCCCCATCCCACCCCCTCTAACCCCCCCCCC
>CM021787.1:2644539-2668655 GCA_011076525.1 Nettapus auritus | reverse complement strand
TTTTTTAAGGGTGGGGGGGACGTGAGCAGGGGGGCAGGACAGCGAGGCCGGACCCACCCTGAATATTCACCCACCCAAAACCATGCAATGAACAACCCCCCCCGGGCAGCTAACGCAGGCAGGAGCGAGCGTGCTGAGCTGTCCGCTTTTATTTATTTATTTTTAAACATTTATTTATTTATTTATTCATTTTACATTTTTATTTTTTTATTTTATTTTTTTTTAAAAATTTATTTTTTCCTCCTTCCTTCATCATGCAAAAATTATTTATTTATTTCTTTATTTTCCCTGCAAAAGAAGAAAAACCAAAGCTCGTCTGGAAAAATGCCCTTCTACGGGCCAACGGTGACCGTGCCCCGAGCGCGAAGCCCGTGATCGTGGGGACAACTTTTTGGGGAAGCCCCCCGGGGTGGGGATGACCCGGGTGCGCAGGGCTGGGTGGCACGGGGGACGCACGGGGGTGCTGATGGGGTCCCCTCGCTTTTGGCTCCATCAGGTCAGCCTCCGGCAGCATGATGGAGGACGGGCCTCGCAATGCCAGCGCGGGCCACCCGGGCTGGTTCGCGGCCAGGAACGGGAGTGGCGGCTCCTTGGACCTGGAATCCGTGGTGCAGCCGCTGGCCTTGAACCCCTGGGACGTGGTGCTCTGCGTCTCCGGGACCATCATCTCCTGCGAGAACGCCGTGGTGGTGGTGGTCATCTTCTACACGCCGGCTTTCCGGGCTCCCATGTTCCTCCTCATCGGCAGCTTGGCCACGGCCGACCTCCTGGCCGGCTTGGGGCTCATCCTGCATTTCGCCTTCGTCTACTTCGTCCCGTCGGAGGCAGTCAGCCTGCTGACGGTGGGGCTGCTGGTCACCTCCTTCACAGCCAGCGTCAGCAGCCTGCTGGCCATCACCATCGACCGCTACCTGTCCCTCTACAACGCCCTGACCTACTACTCGGCGAGGACGGTCACCAGGACTTACATCATGCTGGTCCTGACCTGGGGAGCCTCCGTCTGCTACGGGCTGCTGCCCGTCATGGGCTGGAACTGCCTGCAGGAGCCCTCGGCCTGCAGCATCGTCAAGCCCCTGACCAAGAACCACCTCATCATCCTCTCCGTCTCCTTCTTCATGGTCTTCGCCGTGATGCTCCAGCTCTACGTGCAGATCTGCCGGATCGTGTGCCGGCACGCCCAGCAGATCGCCGTGCAGAGACACTTCCTGGCCAGCTCCCACTACGTCACCACGCGCAAAGGCATCGCCACCCTGGCCGTCATCCTGGGCACCTTCGCGTCCTGCTGGCTGCCCTTCGCCGTCTACTGCCTGCTGGGGGACTACAGCTACCCGGCCCTCTACACCTACGTCACGCTGCTCCCCGCCACCTACAACTCCATGCTCAACCCCGTCATCTACGCCTTCAGGAACCAGGAGATCCAGAAGGTGCTGTGGGCCGTGTGCTGCGGGTGCTTGTCCCCCACCATGCCTTTCCGCTCCAGGTCGCCCAGCGACGTCTGACACGCCGCCCCCCCATCGCCGGCCCGGCTTCACGCCTTGGTTTTCTTTGGGGTCTTTTATTTTATTTTTATTTTTTTATTTTTATTTTTTCCCCTTTTTCGTCTCGCTCCTCCCCACCGGAGATACCCCCCCACCCCTCTATTTTTCCACTTTTTGAATCTACAGAAGAAAAAAAAAAAAAGCGTATTTTTATCCATAATATAATCTATATTTCTGTGTGCGCGCGAGAGAGACGGGGGCAGATCCTCTTATTTTCTTTACAACTATTTCCGATGCGTTATTTTTTTAAGGGGGGGGCGACACCGGAACCGTGTCCCCCTCCCCCCCTTTGCCTTTTTACGGCGCTATTTACCTCGGATAAAATATATTTTTTACATTTATTGGGTGGGGGGGGTGTACGTGGGGGAAATCGCTTGCCACAGAAGGAGGGACCCGGACCCAACCCCTTCTCCCAGCTGTCCACGCATCTATTTATTTATTTTTTGGGGTAAATTATTTATTTTTTGGGTAATTCCTCCCTCCCGGGCGCAGCGCTGGGGCTTGCTGCCCTCTAGTGCTCGCTGGTTTTGGGCAGGGGGTGGGCACAGGGGCTCGGTGCCCCCCACCCCAGCAGCCACGGGGTGTCCCCTCGGAGCCCCCCCATCGCACCCGGGGTCTCCCCGCTGCCGGTTGTCCCCCCCCCAGCCGCTCACCAAAGCGTTTCTTTGCACTGGGGTGGGATTTGCACATTTTTTTGGGGGGTGTGTGGGGGGGTGATGGATGCGAGGGGGCCCCTCGGGCTGGGAGGGGGAAATCCTCACCGCGGTGTTGCACAGGGCACGGGGCTGGTTCTTGTTTACAACCACTTGGGGGTGGGAAATAAAAGTATAATTTGTGATACGGTGACGTGCGGCTGTGTGGTGTCGGCTGGGGGGGAGCGGGATGGTGCCCCCCCCGTGCCCAGGCAGGGCCTTCTCCCCGCTTTGTCCCCCGGTGTCCCCGTTAAGAAACGCCAAGTGACAGCGCTCCCCCCACAAAGCATCCTGAGAGCGGGATCCCTGCCCTGGGGGGGCAGCCCGGGGTCTGGCACCATTAATTGTGAAGGAAACGAAGATTTCCTTCCTCGTCGTGGCCCTCGCCAAGCTGAGTGTGGGGATGGGGAGGAGGCAGCAAGCGTCGAGCGGAGACAGGGCTGGGGAATTTGGGGCTCCCCTTGTGCCCCCTGAGGTTAAGCCAAGGGGAAAGGAGCAAAGCTCAGACATTGAAGATGCCCAGGGTGGGCCCCAGACTCCTTTTTTGGGGGGATTGTTCCCAAACCCACCTCCCCTGGTGGTGAAGAACCACGCCGTTCCCAGCCGCGGCTTACTCACGGGCGGTTTCTACCCATTTATTCCTGTGTCACCGTCACCCGGCAGCTGACACGGCTCTTCTCTGCCTCGTGCTCGCCCTGCTGACGTCTTCCGAGGGAGCAACGCGGCCCCTCCGCTTCCCCGCCTCGGGGAGCCCTGCTGGTCCCTCCTGTCCCCCCATCCCTGGGCACGGGGACAAATCCCCAAATCCCACCCCACCTGCATCGTCCCACCGGGATGCAAGCGGCGAGAAGCAGCCTCGGTTCCTCCCCACACCCCCCCCCCGTAGGATGGAGAGAGCCACCCCTGGGTGCTCCAGGACTTTGGGGACGGAGCCACCCCCGTGCCACCGATGCCGGGGGGAGCCTACGGGTGCTCAGGACAGGGCATGGGCACGGCATCGCCCAGCTGTGCGCGCATCTGGCAGGGCCTGGCATCCCCGGGGGGGCTGCAGCAAGCCAGGGGCAGCCCCTCGCCCGCAAACCCTGCCCGTGCCATGGGGTGAAGGGCCCAGGACGGCGTGGGGCTGTGGGTTTTGCCCCCCCCAGCCCTGCCGTGGGCAGCAGCAGGGCTCGGCGGTGGCTCCAAGTTCGTGGCATTTGCCAGGAGCAAGGACAGCAGGCACCAGTGCTCCCAGTAACCAGCAGGGTGGGAGGAGGGAGGGAAGCTGCTGCGACCCCAAAACCTCCCCCAGCGCCCCAAAACCCAACTGACCTGCCTGCCACCGAGCTGAGCGCTGCCGGCAACGCAGCCAGGGGGGGATCACGACCCCCCTGCCCCCCCGAGCTGGGACCTCCAGGCCGTAAAGAGGGCCGAGCAGCTCCGGTTGTTGGCCTGGGTTCCATTTAAATGAGAAACCTCAGCCCTGGCTTGGGGGATTTTGTTTCCTTGGAAGCGGGAGCAGGCAGGAAATGAACACGACGCGGCCCCGCTGAAAGCGCCTCGCCAAATGCCGAGGGCGGCAGGGGGCAGGGGGGCAGGGGGCAGGGGATGAAGGAGCAGGGATGCAAGGGGCAGGGGATGAAGGGGCAGGGGATGAAGGAGCAGGGGCTGCAGGGGGCAGGGGATGCAGCGTCTTGGCCCCTGGAGGCATCGGCTGCTTCCCGGGGGGAGGACGCCTTCACCCGGCTGCGAGCGTTGCTTGGGGTGGGAAACCATAAACAAAAAAAGCCCCCAAAATGGATGTAAACCCCTGCTTTCTGCCTCGCAGCCTCTCCTTTATGGGAAGCCCCGATTTCTGCCCCGCAGCCTCTCGTTTCTCCCCGCAGCAGCCGCAGATGCAGGAGGCGGTGGCACCCCACGAGCCCCGGGCTGCCCGGCAGCGCCGCGGGGTGCAGGGAGGAGCTGGCTCCCTCGCTGGCTCGAGGCTGCGGCTTTGTCTCAGTCGCCCTGGCCCGGGAACGGCGACGAGGAGCGTAATTTGGCGGCAGGGAGCAGGATTTGGCCCTCGCCGCAGCCCCAGCCCCGCGCCGGCTGCTTTAAGCCCTCCGCATGCCGGCGTTGGCCTTTGTGGGAGCGGATGAGCCCGGCGCAGAGCCGCTGCCCTGCCAGCCTGCAGAAACTTGAGCTCCAAATACATAATTCCTCTGGCACCCCGTGGTTATTTGCGAGCTGCTGTGAGCAGATGGAAGAGTTACAGATAAAGCCATCCGCAGCACGGGAGCCGATTGCCTTCCCCACACAACCGCGTAGGCAACAGCAAAGGCAGAGGAGAAAAAATAAAAAAATAAAAAAAAAATAATAAAAAAAAGAGGCAGAAAGAGAAGGAGTCAGCCATTTCTACAGGGGCTGCCATCTCAGCACACCTACATGCGAGGAGCGGGGACTCTCTGCTGGCAGCGGGCCCTTCCCGGGGACTCGGCCGAGGGTAGAGCTCTCCCAGCACCCAGGGCTGCTCGGCGGAGGGAGGCGGCGCGAGTCGGGGGTGACATTGGCACGGCAGCGCGCTGCCACACGCGGGGAGAGCAGGCTGCTAACGCTGATCAGAGCTGGCAGCGCCTGCACTCGCTTCGGTCCCAGAGGGGGAATTAAGGGAGAGAAGCTGACGTCAGCGGTGGAAAGGACACGCAGCCCACTCGTCCAAGGCAGCCGGCAGCATCTTCGGGGTGTTGCTAACGCCACCTTGAAGGAGAAAATTAAATAGGTCTTTGGAGACGGGGGGCTCCTGTGAAGCCGGAGCTCGGCCAGCTGTGATCCGGTGCCGAGCTCCGTGGCAGACAGACACACAAACACATCAAACGCCCCGGCCAGGGCCGGAGCGCCAAGGCACAGGCAGAGCCCGAGAGACTCTCCCCAGCTGCGAGCAGCTCCGCCATAGGAAACTGCTGCTCACGGAAAGGGCTCGGGCTCCGAGAGCAGCAGCACGCAATTAATCTCGCTGCTGGGCTTCTCCTCCCCGCGCCGAGCTATAAAGCCCAGGCTGGGAGCTGCGGCCGATGGGAGGCTCCTCAGTCTTCAGGAGCTCTCCCCGGGTACCTGCAGGGGAGCAGCGCAAAGCTCCGCGCTCCCACCGCCCCCGGCACGCACGCGGAGATGACTTGCGAGGGCTGGCACCCCCTAAAAGCACGGGGCTGAGCGCTGGCAGGCGGCCCCGAAAAGCAAAAAGCATCGAGGAGGCTCCGGCTGCAGCCAAATGCATGCAGAAAAAAGGAGCCGGGGTCCCCAAGCTGCTCCTCCCGGACACGAGATGGAGCCAACAGCCGGGACGCGCAGCACGAGGCCCAGGAGATGCCTCCTTCCCCTGCCCTCGGCGCCCCAGCACGAGTAAAGGGCTCGCTTGTTCAGAAGCTGGCAAGGCCAATTAATCTAATGAGGTTTTGCAGCCAGGGACTATTGTCAGCCAGGAAAGGCGCAGCGCTGCTGCGCGAGCACGCGGGCGGCTCCTGGAAGCCAAGGGGATTTGGCACGGCGCAGCCCGCGGTGAAAGCAGGGACGGATCCTTCTGGTGCGCCCCCCATCCAGCGAGACCCGAAAATCAGGCACGCAGCGAGCCCACAAAACGCACCTGGAAGCGGGGCCGCGAGCCAGAGCTGCTCTGGCCGGGGAGATGAATGGCGGCAGGGACCTTGAGCGGCTGAAATGGAGGCAAAAAATCATCAGCAGCCCCTCGCCAGCCCAGCTGCAGCAGCTCGGCTCTCCACGAGCAGGGGCAGGGGCTCGTTTGGTACGGCAGGGAGCACGCCGAGGCCGGCAGCTCCTCCGGGATATTTCCTGGGTGCTGCCCAGAGCCAGCTCCCCCTCCCCGGTGACCCCCAAATCGCCCCGGCTGCGTGTCGGCACCGGAGGGGATTTCTGTGGGGATGGCCGAGGAGAGGCAGCTCGGCACCGGCGTCCTTCGGGAGCCTCCAGCGCCCAGCCTGGGTGCCCTCGATGAAATGCCGAGCGCTCCAGGCTCCTCAAATTCTGGCCCAGCAGCCCTGGAGATGCCCTGCAGGGCACTCACGCGGCCCGGCGCCCCGCCGCGCTCACAGACAGGAGAAATGAAGCCAGGCAAGCAGCCCCTGGGCCCGGGACCAGCACCCACAGCTCCCCACACGCGCCCGGAGTAACACACGGAGGCACCAGGTGGATAGAAAGGTTTTTATCAAGTTTACAGTTTTAAAAAAGGATCACAATTGGTTTTCGTTTGGTGTTTGTTGGTTGTTTTTTTTTTACATGTACATTACAAAAAACCCGCAATCGGGATCTTCATCCAGGGGTTACTGAGCCGATTATAAAAAAAAATAAAATAACCAAAGCAGCAGGAAAGCCTGGCTTACACGGCAACCGACGGAGAGGAGGACAGACGGACACGACACGGGGACACAGGAGGCAGCGAGTCTGCGCCCGGCTGCGCAGGTACGGACCCGGCTCCGCTCCCCGTGGCACACACGCACCCCAGGCAGCCGGCTCCGGCCGCCAGCGTTGGTTTTGCAGGGGGAAAAATCAACCCAAAGCGAACGAGGCTAGAGGACTTTGCTTTTGAGGTGGTTTGTTTTTATTTTAACGGAGTTTCTCTGCCAAAGCTCCTTTGGTCTGAAGCGAGGAACCCCCTGCGCCCTGAGTATCCGTCCCACGGCACCTTCCTGGCGTGGCCGGGGGCTTTTGGGGCACGGCCCCCGTCTCTCCTCCCACCCCGTCCCCCGCTCAGCAATGAACCCCTACGATACAAGTGGGATAATTACTCTTATAAATATATTTATATCATATATAGGAAAATAAGGCACTTCGGGAGGGTTACAGCTCGCCTAATTCTACGACATTCTAATCAGGAAGAAAAATGAGTTAGTTTCTGAAATGAATTAAAATGAACGTTAATACGGTAATAAAAACCATTCGATCCACTTCCCACTTCAAGGCTTTGTTTAAAAGAGACCAAAAAAAAATAAAATAAAATAAAAGCACCCCCAAAATCTGACAGCGAGGAAACCGGACCCAGAGCAGCAGCACCTGCCCCGCGCGGGCTCCGCTCCGAGCCCGTCAAGGGCAGGCGCTTCCAGGAGAGGCACATTAAATAAGTTCCCGGACTGAAAATATCCTTTCCCTGAAACGACGCTCCGCACAGTTTCTCGGCCGTCTGGGACCTCCAGGAGCCCCTTCCCTCGATGTGGTCTGGTGCTTTGGGTGTGATAAGGAGAGGAGAAAGCGGTGAAGGTCACCGACTGCAGACGAGGCTCCGGGCTGAGCCCGGGGAGCCGGGACGAGGCTTTCCCTGCGTGCACGAAGGAGGGGTGGCGGGGGAGAGGCTGCCGGCAGCCAAGCACCGCGGGCGAGGACACCGGGAGAATGTTTAACCAGGAGCGAGGCGCCGGTGGCCTGCCCGGACTCGACGTGCACGGGGAAGGAGGCAGCGCGCCCCGAGCAAAGGGCTCCAGGACGGGCGAAAACGGCTGCTGCGGCTCGGCGTCACCCCGCGCACACGAGGCGGGCTGAAATGGGAAGGTGGGGGCTCGCCCCCCCCCGGGCGGTCTGCCAGCTCTGGCTTTTGGCTTTGTGAAATGCTCGAGGCTCTCTGTCTAACCCGGCCTGACGCGGAAAGAAAGGGAGGGGTGAGCAATGAACAGCAGAAGCGGCAGGGGAGTCGAGCGCAAGGCCCTTGGTCTACGTGGGGCGGCAGCCCCGCGGTACGGCACAGCTGCTCTGCCTTGCAAAGGTTGTTTTTGGCACCTCTCCTCTTCCCCTGCTGGTTTCAGAAATATGAAGCTTACTTGGTGGCCCAGCGCTCTGCGATTTTGCAATGATGCTCTCAGACGGTCACTTTACAGCAGTTGTTTCTCAGGGATCTCCGTGCTGGAGCTTTTCGTGGGCAAAGACTTGAAACAAAACAAAGGAAGCCCTCCCGCTCGCCCGCGGTCCCTCCGCTTAGGACCCAGCCGCTTCGGTTCTCACCTCGGGACGCACGTTTGAAAGCAGACGTGGTTACAGCAGGCTTGCACGGACAAAGCAGCGTCCCTCCCGCTGCCGGGAGGGCTCCGCAAGCAGGCGAGGCAGGCGGAGGAGCGCGCTCCACCCGCGGCCGTGCCGCTCACCCACCCACGCGGCCGTCCTTGTGCAACAAGCACCGCGGGGCAACCGCGTCCCCGGCGCCCCGAGGCACGGCCCTGCCCGACAGCCCGTCCGGCTGGGTCGCGGGGAATAATGGCACTTCTCCGGATTTCACGCGACAGCAATGCTCGCTCCCCTTTTCCCAACAGGGGCCGAGTCTACTTAAGGCGATTGAAAATGAACCCAGGTTTGGCATTGGTGAGCTCCTCGCTTCCCCGTGTGAGAACGCTGTCAGCCCGGGTTAGCTTAAAGGTCCGATTTCCCCGGGAACGTGTCTCCGAGAGAAGCCAGAGGAGGATGCTGAGAGAAAGAGCAGAAAAACAGCGGCAGCGCTTCTCCTCCAGCTTGCGGCGATAATCCGATTGCATCTCCAAGTCCCTCGGCCGCACAACGGCTCGTTGGCAACTCGAGGGGTTCGTTCCCTCTTCCAGAACCTGGAACTAGCACGGCTCAGATGTTCCCGGCCCGTCGGGACGCCTCGCTGGCTGTGCCCTCTGTGTCCTGCTCTGCAGCCGACTGGCTGACAACACGTAACGGCGCAGAGGCCCCGTAAATCTCTCCTGACCGTGCTCAGGGTCGCGCTGGATCTCATCCCGATCCACGCCCTGGAAAAACCCATCCTCCGGGCCCTCACCTGCTCTGTCAAGGATTAAAAAATGCACAAGCACACGCGAGAAATCGGGAAGAACTCAATGGCACAAACTGGAACCATCAAACAAAGCCCAAGAAGGGTTTTGAGCAGCCTGGGGCTGGGCCCGGCGTTCCAGCATCATCATCACACAAGGCAAGCCGGAGAAGAGCGAGCAGGCACAGGCTGGCAAAATACCTGACAGCTCAGAAAGGCAAAGAGGTCGGAGATTTGGTCTTAATGGGACGTGCCGCTGGTCCCACCCCACAACAGCAACACGACCTCCAAAAGGCTTTGGAATCGCTTCCTTGCACGACCCCGGCGGAGGCAGTGACATCCAAACGAACATACACAAAGCACTTCCGCAGCACTGGGGGACCGGCCTCTAGATTTCCAAGATATTCGACGTGATATCAAACAGCAAGACCTGGGTCAGCAAGTTCAAGTTCTCCGTTTTCTCCCCCTGCCAGGGCTGTGTCTGTGGGGAGCAGCCAGGGAATCCGGGGGGTTAACCAGGAGAAGAAACGTTTTCTTAAAATTAACTACAACAACAAAAGGCGGGGGGGAAAAACGCGTCGGTTAGGTCGGACGCGACCAACGGGCAGCTCAAGCCCAGGCACGGGATGTTTTTAGGCACACAAACTCCCTTCCTTAGGCGGAAGGGAAGAGGAAGCAAGGGTAACACCAGCATTTTTCTGCCACGCGAGTCCCTGCGTAAAAAAATATGGTCACTGCACCAGAACAGCACCTCTTCAAACCGGCTGCAGCATCGCCCTGAACAGCCCCAAGTGCCTGGCGGTCGGAGAGCCTTCCCCCCACCTACCTCCCTGCTCCAGGCACTTCTTGTTTACTCAAGCACGCTCCCGGCACGAAGCGGAGGGGTCAGCAACGCGGAGCTGCCACGGGGCAGCGGCTCTGCTCCCCCCCCCCCGGAGCAGGAAGCCAAGCAAGCGTTGTGCCTGGGTTTTTGCTCTTCCCCCTGTGCAAGCCTCCGCCGGCAGGCTCGGCAAAGCAGCCCTGGGGATTGAAGGAAGGTAAAGGCGGCTTGAAAAAAGCTGCAAGCCCCTCCTCGCGCTGCACCCAGCGCGCTCCCGCGGCCCTAGAGCCGGGAAGCCACGGCGGGGGGGGAGTCTGGAAATACCGAGTGGGGTGAGAGGGGAAAGAATTGTGCACTGGTGCCAAAACCTGATTATTTGACAGCGGGATGCAGCAGAGAACAGACATTTAAAGCCCATTTTCTTGCAGCACTACCGGCGTTCACTGGAAAGGAAGAGCCATTAGATCAACTGTCTGCTGTTGCGATGAGAAAACTAGCTGGAAATGTCCTTCATCTGAAAGGCCGCGTGGCCACAACAGGATCATCCATCTTTACTTTCAGAATCCCTCAGGATGGAGGGGTTTTATGTGCTCTGCCTGGTGGCAATCGACAATCTGGAGGTTTAGCTCTCTCTTAAATAAGCAGCCGTTCCGCTCCCTCCAGCTAAATCGCATCCTCGCTGTCCAGGAGACCTTTGGGAAAGGCTTCCCCAGGAGCACAGAGTCCTGCCCAAGCCGGAGGGGGAGGGAGAGGGGAGACACGCTGGTGGTGGTCTGAAAACCCTTGGCACATCTTTGGTTACGGGATGCGAAAGGAAGCGGTGGCAGGTTCGGCCACCCGGTTCTTTAGGAAGTTGTTAACCCAGGAAGGAAAGGAGCAGAGGGGGTAGGACCGTGGTTAATCCGACCATTCGTCCTCATCGAACTCCGAAGAGTCGTCCTCAGAGTCGCTGTACTCCACAGCGATGCGGCGGGACAGGATGGTGGCCACGTCGTTGCCCACAACGTCCCGCTTCTCCTGCTCCCGCTGCTCTTCCACCTTGCGGAGCTGGAAGCCTGTGGGGAAGAAGGCAACGGAGGGGATCGTTCGAAGGCTTTGGTCACGCCGCGGTCTCCGAGGCAGCCAGCCTTCGACGCGATCCTCGGAGCACGACAGCCCGAGCTCTGCCAGCGAGCGTTGGACACGGATGGTGAATGACAGCCCAGACAGGCTGGGTGGGCAGGGGGAATGGCGGGCGAACGGTTTTGGCGCTCCTCCGCGGGGTCCCAGCGCCGCCATGCACCGCGCTCCGCAGATCTGGGCCTCAGCAGTCCTCACGCGGCCGTTTCCAACGCGTGGGCACAAAACCCGCACCGGGTGTCGTCGGGGGGGGTGCACGAGGAGGACCCGCTGGGGACCAGCCCCAAGCCGCAGGGAACTCCCAGCCCGTGAGACAGGACACCGGGGGTTCCTCCGCGGGCTGAGGGGAAAGCAGGCACCGAAACGAAAACTTACCTTGACGGATAGCCGAAAGCAGATCGCTCCTGGCATCGCTAACCGCAGGCAAGGACGACTTGGGCTTGGAGGCGGCGGTGTCCGAGGGTGGAGGCGGCGCCGGGGGGCCATCCAGAGCACCCGAGGACGGCGGCGGGGGGCCGGGGGGCGGAGGGGGGGGAGGGGGAGGCGGCGCGCTCCCGCTGCCCGGCTGAGGCAGCGGAGGTGGGAGCACGCTGGCATATTCGACCGCCGGAGGGGGCGGCGGCGGCGGCGGGGCCGCGAACTCGGGGTGAGGAGGGAAGGAAGGGGGAGAAGGGGGCGGCGGGGTCCCCGGGGACGGGAAACCCACGGGAGGGGGCGGCGGGGGTGTGCTCCCCATCGGCGGCGGAGGCGGAGGCGGCGCCGGAGGGGGAGCGAAGCCCGGCCTGGTCCCGGAGGGGGATCCGATCGGAGGAGCTGGCGGCGGGTGACTCGGGCTGACCAGGCTGGATCTTTTGGTCCCTCCAGAACCAGAACCTCTTTGGTTGTCTACGGGATAGCTGTCGCAACACAAGGAGAGAGACAGGAGGCTGTTAGCTGCGGGTCAGACCACCCGGTCTCGGCGTTAACGCAAATCACGTGTGTTCGCTGCGCTCTGGACAAAAGCTAACTGCTTCCACGACACCTCACGCCTTTGGTTTTAGCTTTCTCGCAGCATTCCTTTTGGCCAACACCACGAGGACGAAGGAGAGCTTCTGGGGACTGGCAGAGCTCAGTGGGAGAGGAAGACGCGGAGAGCCAACACGCTCTAAAGGCAAACACCGAGGTCCCACGTACGGCAGCGGTGTTGTACCCGAAAACAATGCCACCCAGAGGACTTTAACGTCCCACGGACGTGCAAAGCCAGCCCTGATCCGACATCTCGCCGCACTGCGAGGCAGAGGAGGTTTGGTACGCTTGCCATGAAAACGTCACCGGTTTTGGCAGCGCGCAGCGCTGCTCCATGACAGGCTACTGCAGATCAATCCTCGCTCCCAGGGTTCTTTAAAAACAAGCCACCAAAACAAAACCAGATAGGAGAAGATCTCCGTGGCTAGGCAGAGATCTAAGCAACCGCACAAGGCAGCTTAAGCTTCATCTGAAAGCTCGCTTCTGCTCTGCCCTAGAGGAACACGCCGCAGAGTGCAGTGCTTGGTCTCTCTGACACATCAGAAGAGCCTCTTCTGCAGCACTGCTGCCTTTGGATAAGATGGAGACAAGCAGCCCTGTCTATCAGACATACTGCTACTGCCTTCAAGAAAAAAAAAAAAGCTACTCTCTTGTTTCAATCCGTGTGTCTCAAGCCACCGCCGGACCGTAATTCTCCTCTCTAGAGGTGACGGGAAGTCACCATTTCATCTGGTACAAAGCAGCTGCCCTCAACTTCCACCGGAGTCTCCAGGAAGAGCGTTCGAGTCCTTTCAATTTAACTACATCTACATCTTCAGCGCCCACGTCACGCGTTTGTCGAAAATCACAGGGCAAATGGCAACGACAAAGAAAAACCCCGAGCGGAAGAAGGCGTTCCTTGCAAAGCTCCATCAGGAGCTCGAGTCTGGAACAACTGCACTGGAAAAAAGGCACCGAAGCAACGCCCGCAACGGAGCCAGACCGCGATAAGTGGGACCCCACTCTTTTAGAAAGCAAAACGAGTCTGCTCGAGTTCTCGCCCAAGCCCGTTCTGCCCTCCTGTACGGGAGCAACAGTGGCAGCTGGGATTTACAGGGGGCTGCCTCTGTCCCCGCCCGCAGTTGCGCTCCCCCTCCAGACAGGAGCACCGTGGTTGCCGTACAACACCCGTTGGGAAGTTCTGCTGAACTGTCTCAGCCTGCCTCGTGTCATCCTTTTACACCACCTCCTACTCCTCGGTGACAGAAGGGATCCCGTAGGCTTACCTAAATTCCACCGGGGGCGGAGGCAGGCTGTCATCTGGGAACGAAGGAGGTGGTGGCACAATCGAGTCGGTCTGCGGCGGTGGCGGGTAGCAGTTCACGTCCATGCTTTCGTTCGAACCGATGCTGCCGTTCTGATACACCAAGTTGGAGGGGTACCTGGGGGAGCGAGACGAGCAGCGCGGTTAGGAGTTGGAGGCAACGTCTAAAGGTGGTTTTCCCCCTCGCTTTGCCTCCTGGAAGGGTCGCGGCCGCGCAGCGTTCAGCCAGCAGCGATATTCACCACGCAGACGGATCAACCCGCGACATTCCCAAATCAGGTTTCCTGGCAGGAACGGCTTTTCACAGCGCAGTCGGACCTGCCTTTAGCTGGGACCTTATCAACCGCCACCACAGGGGACGCAAAACAAAACGTTAAGGCAACATTTTTTAAAAAAAGAAGCCTTTTTCTCAAAGCTTCCTACATGAAGAGTTTACTCTGCATAATTCTTTGGCTAGATGCTCTCATGTTTATTTACTGCTGCCGCACGGCAGCACAACACGAGTGTATTTTATCGAACGAAAAACCAAATATTTTTCTTAACATTTGATTCTAGGAAAAAAAAAAAAACCTTAAGAGTGCATTTTGACCAGCTTGCACTTGATAGACTCCGAGTTACACCGCCTCTCGTCAGCGACAAAATGAAGAGGTACTAAAACATACCACAAATTAAGCTGGAGCACAGATTAGCAGAAAGCACAGCGATGCTGTTAAAAGCAAATACCCAAAGCTGAAGTACTGCTGAAGGAAGGGACCGCTCTCACGTTCAGGTTTCAGTGGGCTCGGCTCGCTGTGGGGTGGGGAGGTGAAAAGCCCCACTCCTGGGGGCTCCGAACCTCGACAGGATTCAAACGTGAGGAAACAGAGGAGCAAGAAAATGGTGCTGTTGTGCCGCTCGATTCCTCTGCTAGAAACCAAACCTGCTCTTGCTATTAAACTAAAAGCAAGTTTTATTTTTAGCTGGAGAGTGTGATTTAAAGAGAGATTTTCCTTATATGAAAGGGAGCTGCGAGGAGCAAGCAGGCGAGAAGCGCGTTGTGGGGAAGGCGGCCTGCTTCCAGCCTGCCTGGTGTCAAAAGTTAAAGCAATTCCCAAGCCAGCAGAGCTAAAGAGAGATCTGCGGCTCGAAATCCTGGGCTGGGGACTGCCCCCGCTTCAACTTCAGGGTGTGAAGAGCCGTTTGTGAAATGCAACAAAGCAATCACACGCTACTACCGGTTTGCCACCCCGCTCCTCCTCGGCGTAAGGCCCAGAGGCTAGGCGCGACGGGCCGGGGAGCCGCAGCTTTCCGCACCTCTGCGCCCGCGAGGCAGGCAGCTGCGAGGGGACCCGCTGCCGAAGCTGTTCCCGCTTCGAGCGTGGAGCTCCCTGATTTATTTAGCAAATTTTAAATCAGCAGACGGATTTACTTTGGAGAATCTGATTAGTGGCGGTATCGATCCGCGCTGTGCAGCAGATCTGGAGCTGCAGAGCAGGGTGAACTGCATTACAATCAACGACGCCCGCCCGCTCCCCCTCGCCGGGGAGCTGAGCAGAGAGCCCCAGACTTGCTTACCCAGCAGGACCGTGTTTGTCCTTTATCTCCACAAATTCTTGTCCCATTTTCAGCTTCTCCCACTCTTCTTTCCGGGTTTTAATTTTCCGTGGATTCACATTTCCTCGGTTAGGATTCTCCTTTTTCTCTTTCTAAGGGAGGAAAGGAAAGGGAGGAGGGATCAAACAAAAGCCTTCGTTTCGCTTTCAACTCACTGGGAACAGGAAGGGACAGGACGGAGGTGCAGCAGTTTCAAGAAAACACATTCTCAAAGAGGGCCGGGATTTTTCATTCCCTCTCCCCACTGCTGAAAGCTCCGAAGGCCTCCCAGACAAAGGAGATGGAGCACAGACAGCATCAAAAAGGCAGCATCCAGTTTCCTTAGCGCAGCCCAGACGCGATGCCATTGTTACACCCTGGCATGACCACGTGGAGGGCGGAGGGAGAGCTCATTTGCCCCTCACCAATTCAGTTTTTGGCCTCGGCGTCAAAGCTGCCAAGATCTCAGCACCACCTTGCTGGCGTTAAGCGCTCTGGGTGTGCAATGTGGATGCCTGCCCACAAAGATCTGCTCCTTCTCTGTGTTCTGACATGCCCCAGCTCCCTCCTTTGTTACTCTGATTTGGGAAGAGCGCGATCTGTTTTGATATTTAATACTTCAGTCGCTCAAAAGCTGAATAAAGCGCGCTCGGAATCCTTTCTGGCAGGACTTTCGGTGTTGGTCCAAGGGGTCCAAACCCTCTGGTAACCGAATCAGGAACTCTCCCCGGTGCTTTCAGCTCAGACGGCTTTGCTAAGCCTCTGGATTGCCCCTAATGGAACGTTATGGCCTGGTTTTGCACTCCTGAAGGGCTATTTTCTCCCATCTTTCCTCTCCCACGGGGTAGGGGCAGTGGGATTTGCCCCCCTTCAGCACTGATCAGACCCCCGTGCCGTGGCAGAAGTGCAGAGAAGACTGACACAACTTTCTCCCCTGCTGTGTTTGAAGACGACAAATTAAGCCCTTATAACCACACAAAGAAGGTGGTATTTGGAAAAACAGATTAAGGATATCTTTGTTGTCTTTTTTTAATTAACAGGGATGAAAGTAAACCAGATAAAAACTTCGCCGAATTGATCCCTGAAGAGCTTGAGAGAGCAAACCTGAATTTTGGATGGCAACTTTGGAGTCCATGGTTCATTAACACTTCCCACCTCCTTTCCCACCCTGACACGCTTCTGCTGGCAGAGATCTCCCATTTCCTCACCCTATGTTTCCGCTTTTCTTTCATGATATCCTTGGTGTCCTGAAGCATTTTCTCTTTCCAAAGGTCGAAGAAATACGAAGGATTTGTGTAGAATTTAAGTGCCTCTTTGCCATCGTCCCTACAAAAGGGAAGGGAAAACAAAGAAGGGCCAAGTCACGCGTTCGTTTGAAGCCCGACGAAAACACAAGCCACAACCCCAGATAATAGTTTAAAAATCTGCAGGGAGAAGGTCAAACGCTCTGCTCTCGCCTCCATCCTCCCTTTCAAAACAAGCAGCAGACCCACGGCCCCGCGGCAGCCACCGCTTGTCCCAGCTCTCCTCCTCGCCATCGCCTTCGCCCTCGCGCCGGCTCTCCATTGCTCTGGATTTCGGCACCTGAAGAACTCAGCCGCTCTGAACAACCGCCAGGAGAGCAGCAGGTCTCTCGCTCCAACTCCCACTTGTTTGTCTTGTATTTTTGGTGTGAAGAAAACCTCTTCCCAGCCCAGGAACCCTAAATCAGGGCAGCAGCGTCCTTGAAACTCATGAGCGCGCGTGCACGCGCACACAACGCTCTCCTCCTTTGCAGTGCAGCCGCGTCTGGCAGAAGACAGCTGCCTCCAGCTATCTGTAATTACTTTTTACCTGTTCTAAAGATATTTATGGATGTGGGCTAAGTCTCCGTATTCCGACCCCTTTACTTCTTACTACGTACGAGAAGCGACACGGCAGGGCTGCTGAGAAGCGGTTACGCAGCCCGCGTGGGTCGCATCAGGTGTCTCAGGCCAGGCACAGGAGGCCACAGGACGGATCTGCAGACCTACGGGAGTCTGCGGCACCCACCTGGGTGGGAGCCACGTACAGATGTAGGCTCTGCAGTTTGCACCGCGGCTTTCTGGAAAGGAGCCACAGGGCTACGGCGGAGCACAAGAAAAATGCATCGTCTGCACAACACCTAGCATGTTTATGCAGTGCCAGCCCAGCCTTGCCCCAAGGCAGTCGCAAAAGCGACAGCGGGTAACCAAACGTGTAATTTTCGAGCTATGCTCATTTGTACAGCCTCAAAAGCCAAGTTTCACGTAATCCCTAGGATGGAGATTTCCTGCCGGACCTCAGTTTGGCAACAGTATTTCCCGCGGAAGGCTGTCACTTCAATAAAGCATGGGATGGGAAATGACCTCCTGGGTGGATTGGCAGAAGAGGAACTGCTCTGTAAAGGCACCAGGGCCCAAGGAGGTGTGCGGTGTTACCTGTACGGGGAGAGAATGTTGAGAGGTGGAGGAGTATCGCAGGTCCCGTAGGTTTCGATGACAGGAACCGGGAGAGAATCTCGGTCGAAGAGCTTCTGGTCCTGAGTGGTGGAGCTTTTGAAGGCCTTCCTGGTGTTAATGCCTTGCAGAGAGACTGTAAGAAAGAGGAGAGAGCGAGTGAAGAACAGCTTGACCCAGGGCAACGACACCGAAGATCAAGTAGCAAACATCTGATTCCAGTTGGAGTTGTTGGCGTGCTGAGCACTTCTTAAGGTCAGGTTCCTTTTCCCACAGATCTCTTGGGACATCCAGCAAACCTCGGCTCTCGCCGTGCCAAGATCCGCTGCGGCAACTCTCGAGAGCCGTGTCTGTATGGATGTGATCGGAAAGCCCTGCACCCAAGGCCCAAGAAGAGCATGGCGATCGAAATGCCGAGGAGCGAGCTTCCACGAGGAGACTTGCTAACAACCGAGTCTCGGCTCGCTCAGGAAGGCTGCCCACACGAGCAGCACGGTGCTTTTTGGGCGGGGAGGAAACGGCCCCTCTTAGGCCAAGCCATTCCAACACCAACCACAGCACCAGGCTTTATCTGAGGGTCACGAACCAAGCACGCTGATTCACCCGGGATCTTTACCACGCTTGGTCCGCAAGGACTCTGCTCCACTCCATTACCTTCTTCCTCTTTGGGATCCAGCTGAGTGACTTTGACTTGCAAGCGGTCAACTCTCTCGACTAGAACGCTCACCCGAGAGGCAAAAGTGTTGGCTTGAGTAAACAGCTCTCCAAATATGTCTTCTGCAAATTTACCTGCAACATTAAAGCGTCCACGTTACCCCCAGGAGCCACAGACCACAAGCAATCTCCCCGTTTGTTCTCCCGCAGAAGGAAGGAAGAAGAAAGAACCGGACTTTCTTTTCGAGTCTGTCAGCGTTGAGTTTAAAACCCGGGAAGACAAGGCTCTGCTCCACCCAAACCTGACGTTTCTAAGGGATCTTTAGGCCGTAAAGGGACAACGGAAACACGCCGTCACGTCAGTATTAAAGTCACGAAGAAAAGAGGGCTGAGAACATTCGACTGGTCTGCGTCTGGATGGCTCTGGCGGTCCTTTAAGATTCTCTGCTGTTCTGTTTATTAGGCAAGAAAACACAGTTAGGTTTTTATTGCTCTGGAGAATCTCAAAGGCTCCCAGTCTCCAGCAGGCCTGCCTCCAGGGTAACTGGCACGTATTTACAAGCTCAAAGTACTCTGCAGACCAAGTCCTTGATCCTACAGCCCGAGCTCTAACCACAGACGAAAGCACTGACCCTTTTGTTCCTTCAGGTGGCAGTGTCTGAAAAAATGATGCATTCACGTTTATTCTAAATCAAAAGCAAAGGGGAACTTCTGAGACGGGAATATTCTCTCTGTAACAGCTTGGCTTGCCCAGTGGGCTGCGATGACAAACATCATCCATCGTTTGGACGGGCGGGAGCGCCCAGGGGCTTGGATCAGGAGCTCGCCCGCACGGCTTAGCAGCATAACAAAGAGATGCGCCCCGTCCTCGGGAGTTTAAAATCTCCGTATAAACAGGAGCTGGCCACAGGTAGGCAGAGACGGGCAAACCGAGAGCAAACCCAGAGCCTACCACGAGCACCGTCTTTCTGCTCTGCTCTCAAAATGGGAACCCCGAGCGTGCCGAGGACAGCGCTGAGCCGACACCAGACGTCGGCCCGGAGTGGCTGGTGGGAAACATTTCCAGGCTGCTGAGTACGAGGCTGCTCCCAACAAGCAGTCTGCTTTGGAAGCGCATCGTCGTATGGCCGACAGTTTGCTCCGGAAGCTGTCGCTCCTAACGATCCTCGCCGACGCTGAGGAAAGGATAACCCGCTGGAAGCCCGTGTTTCGCAGCAGTTTTGGAGAAGCTGCGCGTCCGCCACAGGGCACAGCAGAGAGGCAAGAGCCCCTTCCACACGGCGAGCAAGGACCCGCCTAAGCCTCTACAGACACCTTCGCCTGACTCCAGCGCCAGGAGAAGCTGTCCGTCCAACAACCAAGCTCCTCCACCCTTCTAGGTGGCGACGCCAGCTTGAGGCGTCTGCAGGAAGCGAATTCTGGAAGTTAACTTCAGCTCAACTCCTTCCGCCCTCCCAGACGCCGCCGTCTCCGCGTATGCTCCGTTCACGAGCCCGGCCAGCCTGCCTCAAGCTCACCGGGAGGATTTTATTTCTGGAGAGCGAAGGGCCAGCTAGCTGTAGGAGGGTTCAGGAAGCCCAGCTCTCCTAGCTGACTGAAGGGAGCGGGCGTTGAGCCGTGGGATCATCCGACGCTCCCCCAGCGACGGCTCGAAAGGGAAAAGCTGTAACTCGAGAACCGTTTCCAAATCTCGCGAGGAACCGCAGCGAGCGTTGGGGGAAAAAAAATCAGGCCTTCGGTCCGCGATGCCGAGCAGTCCAAGCACAAAATAACACACACGGCATCGCCTGTGGTGGTTCTGCCCCTGGAAGGAGAAGGGTGCTGCGTATTCCCCCGCCTACGTGCCGCCTTCTCAGCCGGCATCCCCCGTGCGCTTCGGGGCTTCACGTGCAGTTTGTAGCCGGGGCAAGGCAGAGATTCATTCTTTGCTTTAGTCACTTCGACTGCAAAAGTGCAACTTACGATCAGAATTATCTCCGTCGTGCACGGGCAGGAAGACGGACGGCATGATTTAATAGGTCTTTCCATCTTTAGCTCGTGGATTCTACGAAACCGCACACACGCGCAGCCGACTTACACGAAGGGCTACCGGCTGCGAGAGTAACGAAGGCTAAACTCACCGGAATAGGGAAGTTTGACAAGATTTATGTTTGCATCTTTGTAAAGAGACTGTTTTGCGCTAGGCTTGGCTGATTATTCACTTGACAGGGCTGTCACAGCCTACTGAACCTGCTTTACGTCCCCCGAACATTCACCGTACGAGGAAGGAGCCCATTTCTTCCTCCCAGGCAGGAGAGGTAAGGCAGGGGGGCACCTGGGCGTGAGCTCTGCGGCAGCTAGTCTGAATATCGGTCCGTTTAAAACCCTGCTGACCCTAGGGAAGTGGTAGGAGATGGTGCTCATCGTTTCCTCCACCTGCCTCATTCCCTCTGGCACGGAGCGTCACCAGAGCCACCTCTCCCGAGTTTCCCCCTCCGGTGCTCCCCTCGAGGTGCCTGAGCTTGGTCCAGCATCGGGGAGCGACATCCCGGGGCGCCCCCTGATAAAGGGAGCGGGCTGCAGTTCGCCTTCCAAAGCTTTGCTGCCTCTGGCGAGGCAGACGCAGGGAAGCTTTGAATATCTGAGGTCTAAACCTGAAGGATCTGGCCGGGGCTCTGTCACGCCAACCCACCGCGTGCCTTTGGACTGGGATTAGCTTGCCGCGCAGCTGAGATTTGCGCAGCTTTCCTGCCTCCTTCCTCCTCGTTTCACACGCACGAGATGGATTTTCCTCACACCCCACAACCAGCTTGGCTTCCAGACCTAATAAACGAGCGAGGGTCAGTCGGATACAGGCAGAAAGACCGGTCCTGCCTGCGCGGTGACACGTCGGCAGCTCCACAGAACGCGACACCGGCTGGCAGCGAACACGGGCCCAGGTTCTACCGACGGCCACGGTTTTGCCCTGCTGGCAAGAGGCCGTTCCCAAAGCTCCCCCGCCACGTCCGGGCTGCTGCAGAGCCACCGCCGCGAAGCCAAGCGATGTATTCGTTTGACTCTCAAAGGTTTGCTTCGAGGGCAAAGGTGGCTCATCAGAAGCCAGAGCGTTTCCCACAGAGGAAAGGACTCAGCCCGGAGAGACCGCAATTAACTCTTCTCTCCTCCTCCGGCACGTAGGGCCCCGTTTTCCCTCCGGCCTTCCCAAGGCCGTCGGTCAGCCCAGCGGAGAGCCGAGCTCGGCACGGCTCCAGCCCCAAGCCCCCCAGGCTCGGGAGGCAGGGATTTGCTCGGGCTGGGGCCGTTGGGTCTTCCAAGGTACCGACCAGCGGGGGCAAGCGGGCGCCTTCTGCACGGGCGCTTTAATTACCGTTCATTAAGAACAGGACTACTTACGCGCTGCAGATTCAACACAGCCAAGCTCCATTTAGTAGCGCGTGCAGTTACAGGCACGTTCTCCGACACAGGATCCTGGCCGCTCTCGGAGCCTCCCATTTTACAAGCCTGAGTTGTGCTCCAGCCTTCCATCTGCAGCGTCGCCGCAGCCTTGCACACGCACACGCGCACAACCACACGCACACAAACACACACACACACGCACACCGCCCCGTTTTCTTTTCGCCGGGAAGGCAGCGGGACCAGGGCTACGAAATTAGCATCGGATTTCTTTAGGAAAACGTTTTAGCATTACCCAGGGAAGGCAGATGGGGGAGAAATAGGAACGCCAGAGTAGAAAGGGAGCTAAATAAAGAGCGCTAGCGACTCCTGAGGGCAACGCGCAGGCTCGCCGTGGTACTCACTCAGGCTGCCCAGCTGTCGAATGACATTTGCCAGGGTGATGTTGGTCATGCATTCCAGCTCGCTTCGAACGCTAGGCAACGTCTGACGGCACAGGTGCCTTGGCTCGATGTTCCTCGTTACTAACGGCATGGTGGACCTGCTTCAGGCGCTGTTCTGAAAGATGAAAAACAACCCAAAAAAGAAACAGGAAAGGATTACTCAACCGCAAATTCCAGGCACACCAGAGCCATGGTGTTCGTTTTTCCTGCTCTCCAATGGCTTTATTTATAAGCCTCCTTTCCCCCCCTGCCCTTCTAAAACCGGTTCTTCAGAAAGAAAGCTCCCGCTGTTCCCCGACTCGAGGCGACGGCGGCTCAGGTAGGGAGGCAGGGATGGAAAACTCCACGGCGTCGCCCACGCGCGAGGCGCTGCCGCCGTCGTTCCCTTCCTACCCCATCCGCCGCCTCCTTCCTCCCGCGCAGCGTCCGGGCCGAGCCGTCGAAGCGATGGGGTTCGCTTAAACCGAGAGGATGAAGACGGGAGAGGTTAAAACACAACCAAGGCGGCTCCTTGCGGCACGCCGAGGCGGGCACCGCGCCTCCCTCCTGCAGCAGCGCGGCCAGGGCTGGCCGGGAACAACAGGAAGAGCTCGCAGCCGACCGGGAAACTCGCTGGTGGCTGGGCCTTATCCTGCAGGCTGCACCCCTCTTCCCTCGGGAAATCCCCCAGGGGCCGAGGTTGACACCGGCCCATTGTTTTCGCAGGCTGGAAGCCGGGGGAGCTCTCAGGACGCAGGGCTACGGAGGGCAGAGAGAAATCAAGAGGGATTGTGCCGCGGGCAGGCCGAGCTTGCGGGGCTTCCTGAGAAATCACGACCGAGTTATGGCGCACAGAGTGCTTTTACGGGCAGGTGGGCGCCTCCAAACGACAAATCCCCGCTACCGGGATGAGATGGTGGAGCCTCAAAGGTCTCCCCGGAGCGTCTGCCTCCGGGAAAAAGGGAAACGGGGGGGAACGGGGCGAGGAGACGGATCCAAACCTTCCCACCCCGACCTCCCAGTTCATTTAGGAGGGGACAAATGGCTTTTGTAGGTCAGGCCGAGGGGAGCAGGCAGCTCCCGTGTGATCGGCACGCCGATGTGCTCGGGCTGGGTGTAAAAATAAAACAGGAAGCGAGCAGCTCGGGGAACATGGCTTCCTGTCACCAGCAGCAAAAAAAAACCCACCCAGCGCCATAAAAAAAAAATCAGCTGCTCGCTCTTGACTTTGAGCCACCCTTTTGATAGTCTCCGTGGCAGCTGGCAGCTTATCTGTGAGGTCCAGGAGTCCTTCCTGGATGCTTTTCTATCGGGGCGTTGAGAGGAAGAAGTGGGCATTATCCCTCCTAATTACCTCCCGAGCCAGATTTTTGAATTGCTAAAATTCGACCCATGAAGGCAGAGGAGGTCGAGAGCCGGCTCCCAGGCAAACAGCTGGAGGCTTCGCAGCCGAGCCAGGGGTTTCCAGCGCTCGCCCCCGCAGCCAGGAAAGGGTCCCCGAGATTTCGAAGCTCCCCAAAGAGGGAAATTTGCCCCCGAAATCGGGAAAAGCCTCCGAGGACCGAGCTCCGCGCCCCCCTTCCTCGCCGTGCCCAAGCGCTGCTGCAGCCCCCGGTGACCGCCGGGATATTTAAAGAACGGGGCGGAATAAAGGACTCTGACCTTCGCTTCCAAACACCCCGGGTTTTATTGATTGCAGCCCCAGCCCTACAACGTTTTGGCAGCTCGAGTGCTTTAAGCCAGACCGAGTTTCCCAGCTCCCCCCCAGCCCGAAGCTCTCGCAAACAAGGCAGGCATCTGCAGGCCGCCCGCCTCCAGCTTCCCCCCCTGCGCTCCTCGGGACTTGGCCCGCGGTTGGGAGCTGCGGAGCCCGGGTGGACACCGAGCCCGGCTGGCAGGCTTCCACGGCACAGGACAGACGGGAGGAAAACAGCGAGGGGAATAAACGGCTCTGGAAAGGGAGCTGGCGAGGAGAAAGGCCAAAAATCCACGCGTGACGATGGGTAGGGCGGGTCGGACGGAGCAGGCGGCACCAATCTCTGTACTCACGGGGAAAAAGGGCTGAAAATGGAGTAATGGCCCCAAACACACACACACGCAGCAGCCCGGGCGTGCTGCCTGCACCTTTCCTCTCCCAAAGCCTTTCCCCGAAGCCTGTTTGGGACCCATCAGCAAGGAGCGGCGGCGCGAGCGGCTTTTTGGCGAGGGCACTGCCTGAATCCAGCAGGAATTTGCAGCAGTGCGGGACAACTGGCAGCGAGAAGGGCTAAGAAAAACCCTCCCTTGATAAAAAACCTTCCCTTTATAGCTCGAGCTGCCTGCCACCCCCATCCTGCCGGCACAGCCTGCCACAATCCGCTGAGGAACCCGGAGTTTCGCCCTTGCGATCGCTCGCAGGGCAACGGGGACGGCTCCAAC